>OMLB01001581.1:12801-24628 GCA_900302555.1 Myripristis jacobus
ATTGTAACTACGTGGACCCCACGTAGCCCCCACGCAGGACCCCCACAGACAACAAGAGCTATGATTGGTCCGCCTAACTACATCATTTCCGGCATTTCGCCCCTCTGGCGTCACGTCCTCTTGTTGTGCCGGCAGCGTCATTTTAAAAAGAACTGCTGTTGTGATCGCATCTCGACTCGTCGGTTGATTTCAAATTGTTTGATAAGTTTGGATCATGCTGGATCTGGATCTACTGCTGCTCCTTTTAAAAATGGCGCTGCCGGCACAACAGGTAGAGGAGCGACCATACATCACAGGTCATCTACGTAGGTCTGAAGAAAAAAAAAAAAACGCACCCCATAGCGTTTTGGCGAATTGCTTAGCATTTAACGCAGAGGTATACAGGGCAGACATCATCTGCGTGGCAACTGCGTGCGCGTTGCATCGAGTGTCTGCAGAACCATAATCTGGCCTTTAGATTGTCTGGCGGTCCCAGCACAACTAAATGACACTGAAACAAGGTAATAATGTTGATGCTGACGTTGACATGAGCTTGCCTACCTGGTCAACACTAGGGAAGTATTGGATGAGGAAGCCCAGAAGAATCCCAGCAACCATGCCGCCTGCCACCTCCAGTACACCTCTCAGCAGATTGTACCAAGTGGAGCCTGAAAGGTTCAGAAGAGTAAACAAATACATATTTCAACTACAATTAAACCACAGCATGTCCTGATCATGTGTAGACAATGAAGACTGTGTGACAGTAGAGAGAAAAGAGGGTTTTCCAGGCAGTATTTAGTGTTCTGATTCCAGTGTTTAGTGCAGCCCTACAGTTTTACAAAGTGCTAGATTAATACATTTTTTTCTTCTTCTAATAATCATCATTATTGTCATTATCATCGTTATTTTTATTACCATTACAGAGGCTGTATAGTACGGCATGCTGACTTTATGAAGTATAATTACCAGTAAAGGGCACTGTAGCTTTGCAAAAGGGTTTTCATACCTTTTCATATGCTTGCACTTAAACTCAAGGTATCCGACAATTCAGCCTCACTGATCTGATGTTTAATGATATAATTTTAATAATTATACATATAGTTTTCTTGTGATTTTAAAAATAATAAATAAAATAATAATTCCAAATCTGGGACTTGTGAATTTTTTTTTAACTAATGTTCCACTATTTTTTGCTCATTTGTAAATCACCTTTTTCCTCATGTTTCAGGAGGAAATCAAGGGAATTTGTGCAGCTTTCAAAGGGCTAAACTGTTTGGATGTCATACTTGAACACTGACAAATTATCAGAGTAAAAAAGATTAACATGATCTCTCATACATTTTATGTATTGTACCAGTTTGCAGTGAATTAAAATAAAGTGAAATTAAACTAGTTCTCATTTTGCTGAGGACCCCTTGAAAGCCCCTCAACGAAACCCTGTTATGTTATGCTAAACCACTGGCTTAGCATAACACAGTCAATACTGTTTGTAAAACAAGCAGCATACTGACACCACCTACTGATCTCCTGACAAACTGCAGACAGGAGATAGTTTTTGTACGTGCTTTTCAATGTTGACCTGCACCCAGGTACACTGGTCTGGGTTCCCCTCCTCTGGAGATAAGATGATATTATATTCCATGAAAGGAAAATAAAATTCAGCACTTCTCATTTTCCATAACACCCTCATCCTCTTCCTTCACACACACACACACACACACACACACACACACACACACACACACACACACACACCCCTCCCTGGCTACCTGTGGCAAAGGCCATGCCTAAGCATGTGGTGAAGCCAGTGATGGCGAGGATGTCGTCAAAGCTGCCTGCGGCCATCAGCAGGGTGGGGATGCCCTGCTCCAAACCATAACCGTCCTTCTGCAGCAGCAGCATGGAGGGAACGACCACTGCTGGAGACACAGCACCGAGCACAAAGCTACAGGGTGGAGGAGACAGTTTATTTTAATTCATGTACCCACGTACTTGCAATGCCTTGAACGCACTGGACAAAATATAGACTACTATGTAAGGTTGTGCATACATGGTTGAATTCAGATACTAGGCTCATGTTGGAAAAAATTTGATCAATGATTACTTTTTAAAGAGTCCTTGCTTATTTCTATTACTTTTATAAACCTGTAGCATGCCTGTAAATATTGAAAATTCATTCTAGTTATTGAAATTGTGCTATCAAGCACAAATCAGAATTAATTAAATGTACTCATAACATATTTATCAACAGTAACCTTGACTCCAAACACCATACAAGCATCAAAACTGTACAGTGTATGTGTGAGTGGCTGCGACATTGTGATCTGACCTTGTGAAGGTCAAGAAGCAGGGTGTTTTCAGTTACGTGCAGTATGTGGTTTGATTGTGGGTGCAGCCTGTAGTTTGGACTAATTTGGCCTCCTTATCAAAGCCTGGCTACACTTTCAGTGTTGTCTTTCTTATATTTGCTATCCTCACACTGCTGATAGCTGATATTCAACAAGTAGAGGGAGCTTGAGAAACTGCTCGCAAGCCCGTGGGAGAAAATACAATCTGCTGAGTCACACACACACACACACACACACATAGAGAGAGAGAGAGAGAGAGAGAGAAGACAAAGAAAGAAACCAGCGCAGTATAAAGGAAGAGTAGCCAAAATTCAGGATATGAGTTTCTCATAAAATGAGGATGGGGAACTGGGGTTAGTGCAGGTGAAAAAATAATGGCGTAATTACCCAAGGATGAAACCCCACACCCAGGGCAAGCCCATGAGGAAGTGAGAGACGAGGGCTACGGTGCAAGCCTCTATCAGGCACGGCCCCATTGCCACACGCACACATACAGCTTTTAGTTTCTTCAGAGCCTGTCAACACAGACATATACATTATTACAACATGTAACTTTGTTTCCTTTACTTTAATTTGGCTGAGGGGCACCAACAGCCGTAGAATTACTAAAATGAAATTCATGATATGAACACACTGCTCAGCCCACTCAATGAAACCAACAAAATGCAATTAAAAGCAATATTGTTTATGAGTCATAATAGAAACAACAGACATACGGAGGGATCCAACCCCAGACCCGCTCTGGCCAGGATGACAGCTAGGGCTATGTTCCTCAGGGAGGCAGACCATCTGAAGTCAATGTACACAGCATCTGTTATCTTAGGGATGTTCCTCAGCAGGAAGCCCATCAGCAGCATGCCTGCAGCCCACCACAGAGGATAAAACAGAGGAAACATGAGATATTTTTACGATACAATACTGTTTAAGGTTTAGGGCCGTCTCTCACATTTGGATATCTGAGGCATTGAGCCTTTCAACAGGAATGAGAACACCATCTTGAGATTCAAGTTTCAAGAAAAATATCCAGGAATTTGTGGAGGATAATGAAATGTGATGATAAATTGCAAGGGACTTATAATTGTGGCTATACATTCTGATGGACAAAGAATGTTGATTAAAAGATTCAAAAAGAACAAACTAATTTGGCAAGGATTAAAAAACTATTGAGTAAAGAGTAAAGACAGAAGACTTCACTTTTAGCTTTGAGAGTGACCAAATTAAAACTTTCCTCTTTTGTGCTGTAATAAACCAGGTCTTGTAGTAGCTGTTGCCAAAAAGCACTTCATGCTGCAGAAATATTTTGAAATCATAAACATAACTGCTCTTTTGATGATTCACTAAAGAAAACAGGAAACTTATATTTAGAGAGAATCAAACTTGCAAAGGTCAAGATTCATCTATGTCGTACTTCAATCTAACTTTTGATGTTATTTGAGAGAGAGGAGTGGCTCTAAACTTCCCCAATGCTCATCTTTGTAGGGGTGAAGTTGCTGGCTTATTATTTTAAAATTTAAAGAGGGAAGAATTAAACATTTTTACAATTTACAAATTTATACTATTTCCATTTCATTTCAAAAACCTGTCCTTTAAACGAAACCAGCATTTATAGTGTTAAATGCATGGGCTGACATCGTATCACTTTGGGTAAACAGGGCTTATTTAACTTGGGCAAGGCCAAAAAAAATGATCTCATACTCTTATCTCTTATCATTAAATATATGTGATGTAATTTGTTAGTCTTCTGAAGGATTAGTTACAACAAGAGCATTTTTATGACTTGCATTTCCAAGCTAAGCTGGCAATATTCTTCAGGTTGACAAAATACAGGAAAGCTCTGAATGTATTTTGGAAAAAAGTAGGCACCAGTGGACCAGGTAATGTATACTAGTCTACTGAATAAGCAATTTAGTGACAGGAATGCCTGATTTATTAGGAAAGCTTGCTGGTAATGCCGTTTCACCCAACTGGTCACTATATCGGAGACAAAGGGGCAGAAAGAGGCAATAAGCACCACAACCTTCTGAAATGAACTGCCAGCCTATGAGAAACACTGCCTAAAGAGAGGTCTCCATTTGTCCTATGAACTGGACCAATCAGTGACCTCAGTGTTGAAATAAGCTGCTTAGGCAATGAACCAACTGTTGCTGTGAGAAATATAGCAGGAGCCATTGGTGAGGAAATAAAGATCGCCACCATAGCTGAGCATTAAGTTACTGTCATCTGCCTTACTGTTAGCCTTTTCCCCTTGTCAAAATCAGCACCACTTTTAACACAGTTTGGCAACTGCTTATTCTATCCTAATTCTTGAATAGGACTTCAGACTTCAGTGAAGCAACCTATCTACTTAACCTTCCACCCACATAAATATTCAAAAAAGGCTAGTATCACACAATATGTCACAAACATATGCAAATGCAGCATACACTATAAGCCTTACCAAGGAGTGAAGGGAAGGGTGGAAGCTTGGGCAGGCGTATGAGGGACACTAATTTGCCCCCAGTGACTGCACAGATGAAGAGCACAGTGATGCCAAACAGGTTTCCCCCTGGTAGGCATTCCTTCTCTGTGATGGACCACACCACTCCAAAGAGCACAGCAGCTAAAAGCACTGGAGAAAACAGGGAGGACTGCTATGAGATTTATGTCACTACCAACAATAATATAACATTGACTTTCAATATGAGAAAAAGGCAACACAGTGATCAATGAACTTTTATTACAGATTTTTTTCCACTAAAAAGTGGCGCTGTCCACTGCTTACGTTTGGTTATGAGAGAGGCTAGGAGGCCTCTTGGTGGACAAGGGCAAACTCTGTGTAGCAAGGGGCAGCAGACCACTGGAGGGTCTGTGTTGGTGCCTGCATCCACAACAGGATTGCGAGGAATGAAGTAGGTGGTCTCCTCTGTGACATTTGGACTCGAGCAGCGCCGCACCACCACTTGGATCTGGTTCACATTCAAGTGCTGGAGAACAAAGGACAGAGCCAAGATTTCAGTTGAAAGTACTGTGTGTCCTGGTGCTGTATGTCTTGGACCTAATACAAAAGAGCACTCATGAATCTTCACTGATGGGACCTGAGATACTCTGACATTTCGGCTGTAAGCCATCCTCCAAGTACTCTACATCCTGAGTCAAAAGTCCCTCATCGTACTTGGTAAGCTTTATTCTTCAGGCTTTGCAGAAGTGCACCGAGTTGATCAAATTATTTATGACAAGGGAACATCACTAATGTCAGCATTGAATCCTTTCAGTATAGTCTATATTTGTGAACATTCTCATCACAGACATCCAAGAAAGTAACAAAAAAGTGTGTTAACACTATTACAGGACACTAGGCATTCTAGTGTCTTACTGGGCTTAAAGCTTAAAATGAAGTACATCATCGCAGTCCACAGACTCCATAAACCCACAGAGCCCAATATGGTACAAAATCCAAAGCATCCAAAAAAGAGAAAACAGTTTGTCTATGGAGATACGTGCTGGTATGGCATCAAAATACATGGAAGGAAGGAACAGTGATCTGGAAAAGGTAAAAATATGACTGGGACATTGAACTCAATTTTCCAGTTTTCCATTTTGTGCTACAATACTAAAATAATCATTGGCTCTTTCATGTTCAGCCTTTGGAGAGAGCTGCTTGTGTTTATAAACAATGACCTAAGGTCCTGGGAATGATGTTTTCAACTACTACTTCTCAATGTGAGTGGTATTCCACAATTAATTAAGTATATTGATAGACACTGAAAGAAGTACAGTGACATTTCAGACACATTTCTATGTTGATCAGAATCATATCTCGCTCACTGTACATTAAACTGTTTTCTGTGTAACTCCTTGCAACTGTAAAGAGAATTAAACCATGCTTAGGTCATTTTCTGAATATTTTAAGAAATTGGCTCTGAACACTACTCATAAAAAGGGAGTCTAAATTGTTACAGTGACAAGAAAAGAGAATGCGGTGTTCATGGAAAAACTGGAAAACTGATCAGTTGCCCTGTAACCTCTTAACTGCCACATCCTTATGAAGTGACTTGCTTTCTAAACGTGCTGACATAGCTTAAGTCATACCACCACGGCACCAGCTAAAGTAAAAAAGTAGTATTCATGTAAATTGAAATGAAGATATAGACTTGCCTTGTAGTTTGAGAACTGTGTGGTTTCCAAGATAATCCCTCTGTCTTTGCCGAGCTAAAGACATTAGCCTAAAAATTTAACTTTGCATCTGGCTGCATTTCACTTAATTTTAAAATCACTGTTTAAGACTGATGTGCTTTCTTGTAGACTAGGGGAAAAAAAACTAAAACACAGAAAATGATATTTAAAACATCTCAGATGGTATTAGGCAAAAGCTGGAGCGCAGCAAATATCAAATGCACAGTGGCCTATATGGAGATTCACTATGAGGGGACGAGGCAAGCAGCCATGACAGCAAACAAGTATTTTTCATCACCATAATATAAATAAACACAAAAGCAGCAGTTGTGTGCATGTATGTTTCCTAACAAGCAAAACTTCTAGCTGAGCTTCTAAAAGCACACTTTTTTTTGCCAACGCTCTAGAAAGTTAATAAGTTTCTACATGCTAAGTTACTTAACTTGATACTTGATTGTACAAGTGAGTCGTAACAGTAAAATACTACACCTCCACATGGTTCGCTGCAGTCAGAGCAATTCTGTCCAGTGCTGGGCTGGGGAGTGGGCTGGGTGCTGGGCTGGGCGCTGGACTGTGTGCAGGGCTTGGATCGGGCGTAGGTGGTTTGGGCTGTGTGTCCTCCATGGCAATTAGCTACTGTATTTCTGGTCACCTCACCGCTCTAACACAGTATGTCCAGCCGAGGGGTGGGGTTGGCCATTGATAGGCTGTTCCTTTAATTCTGCTTCTGTATCCCCAAGTCTGTCCACAAGCTCCCATTCATACAGCACCTTTTTATCATTAAGAAAACAGAGTACTGTTTACTTAATGGAGAGGTGGCACTGTTAGTGGAGGAGGAAACTGGGATTAGGCAACCATAGTAAGAAATGATGTGTTTTCCCAGATACACAGGCCTATTTTGCAATGATAAGCAAACCGACATGGGCTATAGTGCATGTCCAAATGTCCATGCTCAAGAGAGACACTCAGACACTTTGAATTAAAAACAACAACAACAACAACAACAACAACAACAAACGGTACAAGCCGCATGACCCCTGCCAGATATTAAGACCCCATGCATGCTAGCTCCTGTGTGTTAATGTCGTCAAAAGACACCTTAAACTTAATTAAGTCTCATTGTTTGATTAACATGTTAAATGAATTAAAATCTAACTTAAAGCAGACATCAGCTGAGGTTACCCAAAGTCAATACATTATCACTGTAACTGATTAACGTTAGTGCTAAGTAATGCTTTTATGCTGACAGCCCAGATACGTTATACAGCAGCACAAAAAAAACAGTTTAGATAAGTTCAGAGCAGCACAAACAGCAACAATGTTTTGACCGTGGTTTTGACAGTAGCTTAGTTAGTAGCAACAGACGCTGGTTAATCCAATTGTGCAAACCACACTAATCAATGCTTACAGCTCCACCATATGGCACACACATCTCCTTGCTAGCTGATGTAACCTAAGTTAACTCGGATGCTAGCCACTAGGTTAGCGTTAACTAGCCCTACAGTTAACAGCAAACCTATTCGACTAGAATGGTTAGCTTAAGGAAAAGGAAGCTGAAGCTAGCCCACTAAATCGGCGTTTTCGTCCAGCAGCTTCTCTCAATGAAACACCCCCAAAAAAACAGTGTGGACATGTGTGACAGCATGGACTCTCACATGAAACTAGTGACAGATACAGGCAAATCCACGCCTCACGGCTGTATGGGACAAGCCCACTGGGTCAGAGCTTATTAGGAGTGCTAATGCTTATTGCCTGTTCTTGGTCCGAAATATCCTACATGAAATATCCTACCGGTCGTTGTAAAAGGGCGAAGAAGCACGTCAAAAAGGCGAGTTTACCCGATATTGGATGCTTTGCGGCTACCGGTCCGATTTAGCAGACGCTAGCTAAGTTTATAACGTTAGATGTAAAAGACGACGCTCGTGTCGTTACTACTAGCAACAGCTGCCGCGGGATTCCAGAGCGAGCGCATGACTTACACGGCGGGTTTCTTCAACGTACACGGAATTGAACCGACAACTCACCTCGTAACACAAGCACTGTCATCCCCGGTGAACTGTCAGTGGAAGCGTGGCTGGCGGACATGAGGCAGGTAAATAAGACCAAGCAGGAGTGAGGAGGATTAGCGATGCCCACGCAACTATGTACTGCGCCTGGCGTGTGCGGGATGTGTGCGGCGTCGTGCGGTGGGAGGCGCGGTTGATGAGAAGTTCAGGGGTGTCGTTTCGTCCCATAACACAACGCACGTCTTTACTTGTGTTATCCTCTTCATTTTCCAAAAAACGCACAACTAAATCCCTTGGGGCTTAAATCCCTGGTTGGGTTCGTTTTCGAAACCAAACTTTGCCGGCGGGGCGGTGTTTGGGTCTTCGGTCCAGTCACAGCCCTTAAAAAACAAAATAACTCAACCCAACTGAGAGGCGTGTATTTAAACGGCAGTACACATGGTTTAATGTGAGTCCTGGAGCCTAGTAACACAGTAATGTTAGCTAAATATATCGCAGTAGTGTATCATATTACCACTGCACTACCTTCGACCTCATCTCAATATAGTCATTTATAAAGTCACCTAAAGACAGCTATCATTCCCATCATTTATGAATGAAAGTATTGCTCCAATCTGACGGTGCTGGCGGAGGCAGACAAGTCAGCGTCAGATTAGATGAGATAGGCAGCAGGCCAGGTGAGGCAGAAAATTAATAAAGCGAAAATAATTGCCTTTCTTGTTATCCTACAGCTGTCGTGGGTGTCATCACGTAAAGGTTACGCCAGTTTCCTCGCTGGTACCCTCGTGCACAAAAATTCAATTTGTCAGAATATCATTCATGTGGAAAGTCTCCATTAAGTGATAACAGTGATGGGAAAAAAATCTATGCCACAGCCATGTGGGTTTTTCAGATTAATCAGCATCATAATCAAATATTCTTCCCGAGTTATGTATATTTAAATAGGACACAGGACACTGTATAATAACAATGGCTTATGATGATTTTGTGTGTGTGTGTCATGTGACCTCGCAGGAAAGTGGCGTAACATCATTGACACCAAAGTACGACGCAACTGACACGGAAACGCTAATACACAGGAAGAAAAGAAAAAAAAAAACTCAATTAAAATAAATTCCACTCTTATTTCACAGGAGAAACAGCGGGACATTGAGGGAGTCAGCAGAAAGTTTGCAGAAACCATGTATCTACTATGGAGCTTATAGTGCTAAATATGAAGGTAATCTTCCATCAAGGTAGTAGTTCTACTGAAAAATCTATTCAAATAAAACAGGTATGTTATAAGATCTTCAGGTTTATACATTTAAGATTCAGTTAACAAAAGCACAGCAATATCCACAGTATTCCTATGAAAAGCTCAATTTAGGGTTAATGAGGTCAAATTATCACAATACCTGCGAAGTTATGACAGTATTTGTAAATACAGCTTAATTTGCTTTTGAGGTTAAAAAATGAAAACAGCATTGCACATTGGCTCAAGCAGTAAAATTACTTGAACACCTAAAAACATCTTCAGTCCTCAAGGTGCCAGATGCCATGCAACATAGTAAACTGAGGTGAGGGGAAGAAGCAGCAGACCACAGCGCCTTCAATGTCTCACCATTTCTAAAATAAGGTCAATGCCCTTATCCTCAGCAGTAACCGCTGGATGTGTTTATGTGTTATCAGGATCATGCTATGTTGAGGACACAGAGCACTTAGAGGCTTGTTTTTATCTTTAAACCTCCTGGGAAAATTAAACAATGATGGAAAAAAAAACAATGAAGAAAAAACACACATTTCAGAAAGAGCACATTGACCCCAGACCCCCTGGAGAAATGGGTTTCCCCAGTGAAATCTGGCCACTAACAGCACAGGAAAGTCACATCACTTCAGAGATCCGGTGGAAACTTTCTTTAATCAGTGTTAACAGAACTGTTTCATTAATAATCACTCCCATTGCCATCCACACAGATTTCTTTGAAAAAATAATGCACAAGTGATATATTTCTTGGCAGCGTCATTATCTTGGCTGTGATGTATCTTGTTTATTATACTCAGGTTTGTTGTCTGTTGGTTCACTCTGATGTATTCAGTAGCGCTGATGTGTACAAGACCAATTTCCTCTGCGACAACAGTTTCTTGTCTGAAAAGATGGAGGCAGTACTATGTCGGCTGCATACAGACATTTTGCCAAGTCCATCTAAATTTGAGTTAAAATTTAAAGATGCTACTCAAATTATACAGTAAGTAAACATGAACAATCAAAACAAAAATTACTTAAAATGTTTATTTCTTCAGTTTATTTGGATTTGTGGTTTAGTACTAATGAGTGTTTGCTGGTGCTTGCTGTAGGTTGCTCAGAGTCTCCATCCTCCATCGATGATGTGCTCTGTTCCAGTCACATAGGCTGACTATGGAGGAGCCAGGAAACACACACTGTCAGACCTCTGGCAGAATTATTGCACACTTTGCAACTCAACACATTAGATTTCTAGTATTTTATTTAATATGAGAAGTTTACATGAGTTCGACTGATTGTTACGTTTGGTGTCAACATACCTGAGACATTTTTTTTTGCTATAACGGCAGCACTTACCTCATCTGAGGCCAGGTATACACAGAGGTGAGCCACCTCCTCTGCTGTGCACATTCTGCCAGTTTTCTGTCGTGCCATAAAATCTTTATAAGCCTGTAGAAACAAGTTACAGTTGTAACAATTACAATCCCTGACACCCAGCACTGACTTTATCTTTTTGTGGAAACCAAGATAAGATGCAAATGTCAAATGACTTGATAATTACAACATATGATTTAAAAAATGGCCACATAAAGCAGTGCCTGAGCCTGTAGTACCTGTTCGGGGTCAGGCTGGGCCTGGATCCTGCCCCTCAGTGATGGAGTATCAACAGTCCCTGAGGAAACACACATGCAGGACATCCATAATAAAGCATTCCTGGCAGTTTGTCCTGAACCTCAACCAGCTAGAAGGGATGGCATTAGACTAAATGGTGGATTTTGATTAGGTCAGGGTTGAGTTAACACATGCTGCACAACCAAAACTTATTCATCAAAAACAACCCTGAGTATCTAGAGTTATTTAGACAAGACGCCTCTATTATTCTTTGGTTCATACTCATACCTCTATATTGGCCTTAAAGAATAACTGAGGAAGACTGGAAGTGATCACTGACTGTCGTAATCACAGGGTTTTCCAAGCAAGGATACGTACCAGGACAAACACAGTTACAGCGAATGCCTTGCTCAATGAAATCAGCAGCTATAGATTTGGTGAGCCCGATAACTGCAGCCTTGGAGGTACTGTAGACACACCGGTTTACAACGCCTGCAACAGGTAAGCAC
>OMLB01001584.1:0-10238 GCA_900302555.1 Myripristis jacobus
GCCATAATATGAATTTTAACAGTTGTCCAATAGGGCTGTCGGCTGTGTAGTAACCTGACTTCTGCACAACACAACTGATGGTCCCAACCCCATTGATAAAGCAAGAAATTCCACTAATTAACCCTGATAAGGCACACCTGTGAAGTGAAACCCTTTCAGGTGACTACCTCTTGAAGCTCATGGAGAGAATGCCAAGAGTGTGCAAAGCAGTAATCAGAGCAAAGGGTGGCTATTTTGAAGAAACTAGAATATAAAACATGTTTTCAGTTATTTCACCTTTTTTTGTTAAGTACATAACTCCACATGTGTTCATTCATAGTTTGGATGCCTTCAGTGAGAATCTACAATGTAAATAGTCATGAAAATAAAGAAAACGCATTGAATGAGAAGGTGTGTCCAAACTTTTGGCCTGTACTGTATGTTCAAATATATAGTTTATTTACCAAGTGGCTCTAGAACTGTTCTGGTATGCAGCAAGATTTTTTTGACTTACATTTACATGTATGGAATGGGGTTCAATATTCTTCCAAATTACTGTATGTATCCCAATACCATTATGCTGCACAGAGACACATAAATAACTAATAATGGAAAGGGCATGTATGCATTCCACTGCTGTTCATGTACAATGTTTGTATGTCTGTGGGCTGCTTGCACACATTCAGACAACTATTTCAGTGCACAGCTCTTCCAAATGTTTGCCACCCAGTATCAAGCCACATGGCAGAAGGAAGAAAGGGGTTGCAGAGATTCAAGGCAACAGGAGACTAAGGGTAGCCAGAGGGATGTTTTTGAGAGAGGAATGTGACAGGGTGAGAGGTCCACGGAGAAAATGGAAGCAGTCATAGAGAGGGAGGGGAGAGAAGACTTGTCCACTTGAATTCTTCCCAAGGTCACCACTATTCAAAGAGGAATGGAGTGAACCGGGGTGGGACGAAAGGAGACAGGGACTGATAGATCAAGAGCTCAAATTTATTTTTTTCCTGTCCCTCCAGGGTAGGAGGAAATGAAATTATACTTAAAACCTCAATATGCTGTAAACATGTAATAAAATGATTTGAAGCAAAGCACATAAATGGAGCCTCTCACACTTGGGTAATTCAACATTTTCCTCTTTTTGGGGTGGGTGTGCTACTTTGGTAACAACTTGTGCATTTGCTATGACATCAGGGAACCTCAGAGCACCAAGAAAATTCCTGGCATGACAGATACAATTACATTGTGTGAATCAAATAAAAAGTCACCCATTTCTAGCACTGACTGCCTGTTTCATTTCACTTGAAGAAATCAGTCACAAAAGAGGAAAAGTGAAAAGTTGTGTTCATGCATGAGATTCTTGTCTTTGAAAGCATTTAACTGCACAATTTGTTCAGATTTTTTTTTCCACCACCCTACTGGACAAAGCCTATATGTCATCTATTCTCAAATTCACATAATTGGTGAGAGACAGAAAGGAGTGGGAGGTCACAAAGGAGGTTCAGATGGAAACTTTTGTTTTTATTCTGACAGTCTCCTTTTCACTATACCCCAGACACAATGGACTGAGGCCGACTGATCAGACACATGCAGCCAACAGAAATGAGCAGTTCTGGAGGAAGTGAGAATGGAAGTGGTACTTACTGGCCCATTGGATTTGCTCAGACCACAATCCAAGCTGCCTCAATCCCATGACTTTGATCCCATTTGGTATTTGTAAGGTATAATTTGTGTTGGTGTGCTACAAGCGGTATCATTTTCATCTTCACTGTCAAGCTTAATCCATTTTTGAATGGTACAACACTGTGACACACAGCCTAAAAGGCCCTTCAGAGCACTATCACAAAAATTTGAAGCACTCTAAAATAACTATTGTTTTGTCATGAATGAACTGCCTCATATTTCATTTATTTGAGCTGAAGCAATCCACAGCACTAATTCACCTCCAATCCATGCTATGACAGCATAATAAATATTTGGCCATCGAGCAGATATTCATCTCTCAATGCAGGAATTCAGTGTTTACTCCCTGGAAACCAGATCTGCAGATTTATTCCTTTACATTACTAGAAAATATTAGCAATACTTCCATGTTAATCATATTTTCTTTACCAGTTTCATAGCAATGTGGTCATTGCTCACCTGTTTAGTGTGTCACGTGCTTGAAATAGTGAGACACACACAAAACAGGTGCTTCATTTAAAGATACATTGCTTGTTTATTTAGGTTTGAAATAAAAGTGATAAAGCCCTGTTGGCTGCAGTAGTTACAAATATTAAAAATGTTCCTGCAGCCTCACAATGCATATGACATGTTTATATTGCTGTTACATGTACTGTCAGGTCAGATAATACATTTCAAAGTGGGGAAAAAAATCAATTAAATCCAATGAATCATTCTGTAAATAAAACAGTGGTGGGGCTACAGAACCCATCTCAGTAGGAAAATATCCTAGAGTCATTATTGTGAGTCTGCATGAGGCTTTCCGGACACATACCACAAATATAGTTGCGACTTAAATTGCATGATTGATGTGAGAAGTAGAGCTTTGAAGGCTTTAGCGAGTTGAAGTGCCCCTGAGTCGAAGCAAATAGAGGTTTAAAGTCGACTGACAATCTCTCCCTCCATTTTTCACCACTTGGCAGCAATCTCTGTTGTATATCACCTCAAGGTCGACAGCTTACCAGTGGCACTGGATGTGTTAAGTCTTTTTTTTTTCTTTTTTTTTTCTTTGCAGCCCAGTTAAAGATCTGCAATGATATTTTTTGGCTGCTAATTAAAAACCCTGCTCATGAGTGGCCAAAATTATATTGTGAAGTGAGTTCTCTTTTTAACACAACCTTGGACCATGAGCAGGGTGAGGTGTTTGGGTTGTATGAGCAGGACCTTTTCATTGACTGTTTTTTACGTGGTAGGCAAGCCAACCGGGTTCCTTCTCAGAGTGAAACTTTATTCATGCGTGGTGGAAAGCGAGAGGGGGAGAGGTTAACATTCTGCAAATATGTTTGAATAACTGTGAAACTGACATTTTCTGATGCAAGAAATGCATTCAGTCTGCGGATGTGGTGGCGACAAGAACTACGGTGTGAATCAGAATCATGAGTAAAAATAGTACTGTGAATAAATATAGGTATACCCTGAAAGCATTTTTTTATCTTTAATTTATCATATTATCATTTATTTTATACCATGTAATTTGCCTCCGGGATCACTGGACATGCTCATATTATTGTATTTTAAGTAATGTCACTTGTGATACATACAGTATTATGTGTCTATATTTTCACTAAACTTTTCAACGAAATTTTTATATGCTCTTAATAAAAATGTCAAATGTCATCCATTTGGACAATCAACCAAATTAATAAAATGATGAGAGGGACAGTCCCTCACATAATATATCTTGAATATTTTGTTACTTTTAGGTCTCTCTCCTCTTATTATATGACACTGTCAACATTCTTATTAGCTATTTCTGTAAACCATTTCAGTACAGTGTGTCAACACTTGCTCTTTCTTTTGTCTCCAAAGGTAAGCAGCAGGATGGTGTCTGGGGAGGCAGGAGGGCACAGCTACCTGGTGGCATGCTGGCAGCCCATCCTGGTTCTGATGCTGGGCACCGTCCTTTCTGGCTCCACCACTGGTTGCCCTTCCCGATGTGACTGCAACGCCCAGGAGCGCTCGGTTGTGTGTCATCGACGGAGACTGGCAGCTCTTCCTGAAGGCATCCCTATTGAAACCAGGATTCTGGATCTCAGCAAGAACCGCCTGAGAAGCCTGGGCCCAGAGGAGTTCATTAATTATCCTCAGTTAGAGGAGCTGCAACTAAACGAAAACACTATCTCATCCATTGAGCCTGGGGTTTTTAGCAACCTTGTCAACTTGCGGACTCTAGGGCTGCGCAGCAACCAGCTGAAGCTCATTCAGCTGGGAGTGTTCACTGGCCTGAGCAACCTCACCCAACTGGATATTAGTGAGAACAGAATTGTCATTCTCCTGGACTATATGTTTCAGGAACTGTACAACCTGAGGACTCTGGAGGTTGGTGACAATCATCTAGTCTTCATCTCGCCCCGCTCTTTTCATGGCCTCAGCAACCTTGAAAGCCTCAACATTGAGCGATGCAATCTAGCCTCATTGCCCACTGATGCCCTCAGCCATCTGCATAACCTGTTGTCACTTCGATTACGCCATTTCAATGTCAGTGTCATTCGGGATTACTCCTTCAAGAGGCTCTATCGACTCCGAGTCTTGGAGATTTCTCATATGCCTAGTCTGGATACGATGACCCCAAAATGCCTGTATGGACTAAACATCACATCACTGTCCATCACAAGCTGTAATCTTTCTGCCATCCCCTACCAAGCCATCCGTCACCTGGGGTATCTCCGATTTCTGAATCTGTCTTTCAATCCCATTCATACCGTGGAAGGGAACCAACTCTTCAATCTACAGAGGCTCCAGGCTTTTCACTTGGTTGGTGGGCGATTAACCATCATTGAGCCCTATTCTTTCAAAGGACTCAATCACCTCCGTATTCTCAACGTATCCAGCAATAGCTTGAGCACTCTGGAGGAGTCTGTCTTCCACTCTGTGGGGAACCTGGAGACCCTCGCTCTCTACGACAACCCTTTGGCTTGTGACTGTCGCCTGCTTTGGGTCTTCCGCCGGAGGTGGAGGCTCAACTTCAACAGACTGCAGCCCATGTGTGCTTCACCTGAGGCTGTAAAGGGCAAAGAGTTCAAGGACTTCCCTGACGTCCTCCCTTCTGACTATTTCACCTGCCAGAAGTCTGAGATTGTGGACCTCAAGGTTCAAGAAAGCCATGTGGATGAGGGAACTACAGTCCACTTCACTTGCGAAGCTAAAGGTGATCCAGTCCCTGTAATAATGTGGCTGTCCCCTAGGAAGGAATTCATTACTACCAAAACAGTGGGGTCAAGACTTACTGTGTCTAACGATGGTACCCTGGAGGTGCGTTATGCCCAAATCCAGGACAACGGTACCTACCTGTGCATTGCAAGCAATGCAGCAGGCAATGACACCAAACCTGCTCACCTCTTTGTGCATAGCTACTCTCCCAACTGGCCCCATCAGCCAAACAAAACATTTGCCTTCATTTCCAATCAGCCCAGTGACGAAGGTGCAAACGTGACCCGGGCAACAGTTCCATTCCCATTCGATGTAAAGACACTTATCATTGCAACCACCATGGGATTCATCTCTTTCCTCGGAGTTGTCCTCTTTTGCCTGGTTATTCTCTTTCTCTGGAGTAGAGGTAAAGGGAATGCAAAATCAAATATAGAGATTGAATATGTGCCACGAAAAGAAGAGGCAGATGAGGCCAGCCCGACTGAAGCACCATTAAAATTCAACATGAAAATCATGTGAAGTTCAAACAGGAGGTCATGTAACCTTACAAACTGCGCTCGAGGTGGATACTACTCTCGCTTGAAATATGTGCTCAATTGATGAGATAGAAATTGCACAGCAGCAAAAGTATCTTGACATTACACCCCAGACATTTTTTTAACTTCAGGGGATGAATCTTTAAAAGCAAATTTTCAATTTCACATGTTCAAATTTATGTGGATTTTTATCGGCAATAGTCAGCAAGAAAAAAAAAGCCAGTCCAACAATACGTACTCTATCTACACTTTGAACTATACATATTTTTTCTGTATCTTGTTCTTTCCTTGTACATTATGCTATGGCACAGTATTAATGCTTTTAATGGCTATGGGTTTTGAACATATTAAAATCTAAAGAGCAGGTTAAATTTTCAGCATACATGTTTTTGATGTAATTCAGCCAGAAGAAAGTGGTGTTTAGGAATGTTGTGCAGAGTATGTTTGAAAATCAGAAGAAAAAAAAAAGTTAGCAGAGCAGCAAAGTTAATTTATTTAACCATTTTGGCATCTCAGTGAGCAGTTGTACTGTTCTGTCCAACTCCTGGGGTTATACTATCATTCCTACATCTCAAAAATGGTGACATTATCATTCTAATGCCTTAAGTTTACCATTTTCTGCTTTTAGCTGAGCAATACATCATATTTCTTTTGTCTCTGAAGGATATTATGTTGTCTAATTAATTTTGCAGTTAAGGTGTGCTCTGAAGATATGTTCACTGACTTTTAGAATAACTGCCTTTGAAAAGGATGGTCAGATGGAAAGTCTATTAAAATAAATAACATTTTATACTGCAAGGTTGCATATGTTATGCTAATCTGCTATAAAAGTGAATGTAAGAGATTTTTTTTCCATCTCCAAGGGTGGAATTGCTTCTCCAGTAACTTAACAAAATCATGTTTAGTGAGCTTATAGTTCATTTGTGGAGGCATATGTAGAAAGGTGTACCACACTCTTTAGAGCTATTTTCATGAATCAATGGCACAAAGTGCAGGGTGCAGCCGGCTTGGCGTCAGGCATTTTGTATTTTTGTGGTCAGAGGCACATGGCGCATCTGTGGAAAAGTTCAAAATGGGGTGGGATTAGTAGATATACATTATCAGCGGATGTGGTAGGGCCTGGTGTCGGCGATGGCAAATCAAATCCATTCCTCTCAGCCCCTTTACAAGCAAAAAAAACCACCCTGCCATGGCAAACATATTCACATCAGAGAGTACAGTCCAGGCTGGTTTCTCCCACGAGGAAACTGATATGCTTGTCCGGGACAAGGGGTGAATATACAGCAGTCCAAATATGAATATACTGCAGTCCAAAATATGAATATATAGCACAGCAAATGTGAATATACAGCACCCCAAATACACCAACAAAGGCAGATGATTTAACATTTCTCGATTCACGTTTCATGAGATATAGCTCAGTCACTACACCTTACGAGTTACATCTCCTGTGTAATGATGCGCACTTGGAAGACAATGATTTACAGAATAACGATATATGGAGTTACAACTAACACTGAAGTACAATAAAATACGGTTCAATTATTTTGTTGGTTGCCTGTGGTTTGTTTTACTTAAGTGATTAAACAAGATTGCATTTAGTTACTATGGCCTCGTATTGCAGTTAGTATCGTCCATACCACAAGTTCAGCAACAGCCTCTTTAAGCCATTTGTATTATTGCATAAACTGACAATTCGCCATCATAATCCTGTTACTAGGACTGCAGAGAAAATTGTGGAAATTTTGCTGAAAATGCCATGTTCCCAGTCCTCACAGTATCAACGCTAAAACATTTAATAACAATAATAATAATAATAAGACTTTATTTAAATAGGACCTTTCATACGGGAGGTACAGCTCAAAGTGCTTCACAATAAAGTGAGAAACAAGAGTATAAAACAGGCAATTCAAAACAAGAGCAAATACTGCGTGACAAAACCAAGCAATCAGTTAAAAAACAAAGAGTAGAAAACAAATGTCAATAAGATATATAAAAGATGGAAATAAAACAAATTAAGACATAGAAAGAGTAAGATATGTAGAAACAAAGGAAGTCATATAAATGGAAAACAAAGGAGGCCATAAAAACAATAAAATATGGAAAAGAACAGACTAAAATAAAACAAAGGAACCATGATAGTTAAAAGCAATGTTGAATAAATAAGTTTTCAATTGTCATTTAAAAATGTTCACAAAGCCTGCATCTCGTATAACGTTGGGTAGGGAATTCTGTCGTTTTGGTCCATAGTTAAAAATAGGCTGAGCTGCCCATTTTCTTATTGATGTGATTAAAGTCATGACTCTGCTCTACCGTATCATGTTGTTTGTAACAGCCCTTCGCCTTATTCACCTCGCCGCCAGGTTTGGTTCACTGACGTCACTGGAGGGATTAGATGAAGAAGTGCCATAAACTCCAGTGTTAAACCTTTGCTATAAAAGTACTATTTCAAGAGCAGAATTAATCATAGTCACAGCTGGAAATCATCTCATGGCTACAATAAAACATTTCCCATGGCTGAGAAATGTTTTCTCACTGTTGTTTTATTGCTTTACAATCAATGAGAGCTCAGCAGAGCAGCAATTCGCCTTCATTTGATTTATAATCAAAAAAAAAAAAAAATGAGGCAGTTAAACACAATTGAAGTCTTTCAATAAGGGCTTTGAAATTATGATAGTGTGATATCTGTGTAATTTATTTCAATACTGATCATTTAACATTGGAGTCTACGGCACTTCTGCATCTACTCGCCCAAATGACGTCAGCTAACTAAACACTTAGTCTACAATTAGTCGAATAGGCTTGTCGATACTGCACATAAAAATGCATGCTGAGTTGTGGCCTACGCTAGCAGCACAAAATTTACTGAGTATCCAGAATGTAAGAGGCATGCACTGCTACACAGCACTCTCAAAATGTGCAAAAAAATATTCATGAGACATATACAGTAAATTTAACTCCATACTGGACAAGCCTTTGTTCCATCATGTGCACACTGATGTTACTGACTGACTTGATATGGCTCAGCTCTTACTCTAACCCTGTGCAGACCCAGTACAGACTACAGAGGTTACTGTATTAATTGCATCAAGACTGTACTTCTGATGAGCGAGTAAACATGGCTACAAGGTGAAAGATTCACATCAAAGTGAAACACGCAAGCATAACATACATGACAGGACTTTGTGTGACTTCCTTGCACCATATGCCACTGACCTGGTCTGAGAAAGCCGGCAGCACAAGTGAAAATCCTGGTATTCCTTCACCCCAAAACTGTACTGCACTGCTTTGCTTCTCAAACACCCTCTGCTGCACTTCCCCTCTCACTTTGATGTATTCAAGTTCAGGGTGAGTCACCAAAATTGCAGGAGAAAAAAGGGAATGCAAAAAATGTCTCTTTGTCATGAAAACAGGGCATGCCACATTTGATGGTACTGACTTCACTCCAATTTTCAATATCAAAACTTCCCAACAATGTGGTCTATTAACATACTGATCTGATGATAATCCTTGATACGTATTTTACTATTTCTAATTCCTAGGGAGCTATCTGTTAGTGTACAGCTTACCAAAAAAAGGCATGTCAAAGTGAGACAATGTTATCCGATTTCAATGACATTCTTTGGTTCTGACATCAAAGAGAATGGGAACATGAGCCTTTTTAAGAGGCAAGGGACATGGGTATTAGACTGAACAACATAAGGATTGGTAAGGTTTGAATTACTTAAATAATTAAAGTCAGTAAGTCTCTGATTTAGAAAGTGTTGAGAGACTGTCGGGTGGATCTAAGTATTGAGTTTTATTAATAAGAAAGCAGGAGTGTTTCCATTGCGGTTTCTATACATGAGAACACTGAAGAACCTGGGACTATTGTACATACATTTCCACTGATTCTAACTGTATGTTATCACAGCCAGCAGACTAATGTGGCCAATGAAACCCATTCATTCTGTGTCAAGTGGCCTGGGAAAACAAATGTTATTGCGAAGAAAACGTCTCAACCTGACATATTTTTTGTCAACTTTCCAGACTGGACTGTTATTAAATTGCTCATTTGAGATAAACGTCATGTAATAACTGCTTTATTTAAGGTACTGATTATAGCGCACGGACTTTGGCTACAGGACTTTTTGAAATGTATAGGAGGGGTGCACCGGAGGAAAAAAGGTCAGGGTCATGTTTTTTTCACTTTGGTCCGCAGGAGGTTCAGGGGAGGGTCATACAAATTTGAATGTAAAGTAGCTTTTTGATTTGAACTTTGTGTTGGGGTTTTGTTCTTATTTCGAGCAACAACATATTCAGATTGAATGGTTTTGGGATTGCCTGTTAAACTCGCATTCTGGTTTTAATCTACAGGGTTAAATCAGTGAAACAATTTATTATACTCAACAATGGTACAGCAGCAATGGAGAGCATTTTTCTTCACCAAGTCAAGAATGAAGAAAAAGAACAGAAATATTTTATTTTTGCTGGTGAAACAATGCCTCATTGTATAATCAATAGTCTGCTGTTTGGTAGGACAGGGTCAATGTTTTTTTTTTTTTGTTGTTTTTTTTGTTTCCCCAACTACTTGGGTAGTGTCAAGGAAAAACACATTTTGGTCAGAGGCAGGGTCACAGCTTTTTATTTCAGAGAACTATAAAATCCTCCAGTGACCAGTACCAGTGAGGTATTAGTGATTTTAAAGTAGTCGTCAGCCAAAACCAGTGCTGTGCCATAACAGAGTTTACTTACCTATTATGTACCATACAGTTTGAGCAGTAGCTATCAACATAGCCATAAATTGGTATGACCTTGGGCTGAGCTGGGCAGAAGTGTGCTAATGAAATTCAGCAAACCAGGGACAGTAAGGGT
>OMLB01001587.1:4057-26293 GCA_900302555.1 Myripristis jacobus
CCGAGCCACTTTTTTCCAGCATTTCACCAGAAAACACTTTCACTCCCATGCATCTTAATTTCACTGTGGTGACATTATTCAAATGTTACACTGCTAGACCGCTACACATTGAAAAAACAATGATGTCCTGTCAGAAGGGAGGCAGGGAGAAGTGGATCATGTGACCAGACATTTGGCAGGTATTGACAACTGTATCATTTACAAGGTATCATTCAAAACATAGAGTATGGACGGTGAATGAGCTGTTCAGTACTCTTAAATCTGTTTACTGATTTTATTTACCCAACAGGTTTTCTAGGTGGCACTGAGGTCTTATCACCGTCCTGCGGTCATAGCCACAGAAATGTGCAGTGTGACTGCACAGCATTTGGTGGTTTATTACATTTGTTCAAGACAAAGAGTGAACGGAGAGACAGCACAGAGTTGAATCACTACTTTCCCCTTTGGTGTGATAATGAGTGTTTCCTTTTCATTTCCAGGGGAGAGCTCCCGCTGGGATGATGAGTTTGAATTTGGCTGCAGGAAAGAACAAATAACTACAGCTGCACGCCGCTAGATTGTTTCTTTTTGTTTGGGAGTGTCAAGGTACTTCACAAGGCACTTTCACTTGCCATTCAAATAAAAAGTCAATGCCAGCACAAACAAAGAATCATTGGGTGGTGGCAATCATAAAATTCATGGAAATATAACCAGTAGAAACTTTTAAATATTTAATCCCACAGCAGTTTAATAAAATGGTTTTAGTTTTGGCCCGTTCCCTTTAACTACACATATCTATGATCCAGGAAACAGCCATTGCTCCACATTCACACCCAACAGATTTTAATGTCTGTTAATTAACTGAATGATGATTCTTAATTTCTCAGTAGAGTGGTTTTCATATTCTTGTATGGTAATCCATCTTTGCTCTCCAGTAAGTGAAAAGCCTTAAAACGCACAACTGAAGTCCCACAGGTCACAGACTCTGTGGGACTAATGGATCTACAGGGACTCAACTGATGTCATATAAACAGACTGGTCGCTGCAACTCTGTGTGAATGCGTTTGTGCATGTGTGATTAGGGTTTGGACTGGGGACAGGTAATATGTACATTATAAGTTTTATATTAAGTCTTTCTTTTATTGAACAGACAGAGATTTGAAGTCATTTCTGCACTTTAATCTGTCCATTTGGCATTATTAGTGTTTATTAAGCATGGAATATTAATGCTCTCCTGCAAAACATAAAAATCTCACCAGCCAGGACATTTTTATAGATCTCATTTCACTGTGATGGTTTTTACAATCCTCCACCATCCCCTCAATACCTTTCAGAGGGGGGTAAACCCAGAGGTCACTTGTTTTTAATTGTTCTGCAGCCAAGCTGGTCTTCTGGCCTGGCTGGCTTGGTATGAAGAAGCTGGAACAGTCTGGGATCAGGAGCTATTTGTGCTGCTTCACAGATTCCTGTAAAATACACCCCCTTTCCACCAACAAGAACTTCAGTTTCTTAGTGCTAGTTGAACCTGCGAACCTTCCAGGAGCAGATTTGCTTTTGCACGGGATAGAGCTGGCGAGAGAGTCACGTCATTGCATCACTGTATGTGTCTCTGCTTTCCCAGAAACGCTAGCACCAACATGCACAACAATCATTATGCTGGACTACATTGTCTTTTTTACAAGTGTTTCTCCTGGCTTTGCGAGCCCACAGTGGCATGAAAACACAACGGGTCCAATGCATTTGTGCTGGTTGTTGTGAATTCTATGGACGCTGGTTACGTTCCAGAAGAATAGTAATAGCTCGTTGCCTGGCCAATATAACTACCTACCTAGCATCCACCATGCTGATTTTGATCACACTGCAGTTAAACAACTCTAATAAATGAATTATACACTGATTCTAATTTTACAAGTAGTTTTGCGGCTGATGGCAAGGTGGAGGTCATCTGTTGTCTCGGCACACACACGACCTCAGCACTGGAGGGACGCAGCTCTGTCCAATTCGTCCCTGGGAGGTATTCGAATGCATCTGTGGTCAGGTCGGGCATGTCATGGGCGGAAGGAACAGGAATTACTGTTTGTGTATCCTAATCCAAAATCCTGGAAGTGGAAGCTGGCCAAGGGGATGAATACACTGCTAAAAAGACATGACTGCAGGCTGGAACCAAGCAAGAAAATGGCGCAGTGTACGTCATAAAATTTGTGAGGAAAATGGTGACAATTTCACTGATGAGCACCCCGACAGGCATTCAGCATCCTGCTCAGGCATTACCTGAGTACGGTAGTCTAGAGGGCACTGACATTAAAGCTAGGGTGAGTATGTCTACATATATTCATTTATGATGCCATCAAAACTAATATTACATGTTTGTGTGTGTAACAATAAAGTCACTGCTTAAAAGTTGGTGTTTTGTCAAAGAAAATGAATGAAAATTAATTCAAGAATTGTGGGTATTTAGTAGGATTTAGCCATGCAAATGGATCTGTCTGTGTAAAGATATTAAGAACGCATTGTTTCTGTTGATTAAGCATACAGAAGCAGTCATATATTTTTGAAAATTGGTTTATTTAGAAAAAAAAAAATTAGTAAAAAAAAATAGTAAAATAACCAAAAGCATGGAATACAGTGAACATGTGCAGTGAACATGTGTGCAACAGTCCTTAAAAGGCTTAGCGCTGATATGAGTCACTTCTTAGATTGGGCCTCCATCACCACCACCATGCGGCCCATGAGCCCAAGCAAGGCACTACTGTGTCCACATCCATTTTCCGCAGCAATGAGTCATGCATTTCCTTGCTGGCCTTCATGAACTTCTCATCTACCCTCTCCAGTAGGTCAAAACTACTGTTACACTTCCTTTTACCTGTGCACAAGAAAAGTAACAGGTAATACAGATCTGAATTGTGTAGTCATGCCATTGCTAATAATTATATGCTGCAAGGAATGAAGAAAATGTTCATGCTCATTTGTTTGTATTTCTAAGGATTTCTTTGTGGATTCAGAGGCTCCAGACAAAAGGAACCGAATGTACAGCCACCACTGCTGGTGGTATGTGAAAAATAATAAATACATTATGTCAAAGCATAATGGTAAAAAATATATATATATCTCAGTAATTACATAGTGGCTTGGTGTGACAACTAATCTAACCCTGTCTGGCCCACTGAGGTGTAGACAGCAAGCTGTAAGCTCCTGAGCTGCAAGACAAGCTGGGCGAGCTGCAGTCTATGGTGTTGGCTGTAGCTCTGCATTGTTGCTGATGGCAGACAAGTCTATAAACCACAAATACAACAGAACAAAGCTTTAAAAAATAAGCTTGTCCACCACACTTCATAAAATGTTAGACATTTGCAAAGCCAAATGTTGAGTGAGGTTAGCTGTTATAGTTACCAAGGTTGCAACAGCTAGCCAGCTGTTGGTCAGCTACTACCCGAGCAAGTATAACTACTAATTCTGAACATTGATGTCACAAGCATATTATTTATGTGAGAAATAAGTAACTTGCTGAACAGCTAAGAAATGCGTAGCTTGATGGCAACAAGGTGAAACATTTGTAAACTACAACTTAACTTACCAGCATTTGTGGAAGTCTGCACCATCCAATCATCAGCCATCACCTCAAGCACTGCAGTGGCAAAGCTCAAGGCCCAACATGTCAAAATAGGGATTTCTCCGTTATAGCTTCAACCAAGGTCTTTCTTTTAGTCCCTGTAACCCCTTTTCAGTCTCTGAAGTTTGTTATTTATCTGCTCAATGCTTCTGCTGAACCCTACTGTAGTCACTCGCTCTGTTTTTGCTCCAATACCGGTTTGGTTCTTGAACCACAGTTCAAGGAGACAGCCTCTCTCCTTGACAGACCACAGCTGCTTTGACTTCAAGTACATGCTGAATCACTGTTTATTTATTTATGTTTAATTTAATAGTTCTCTACTTGGTCATGATAATCCTCCTCACGCTCCTTAATGTAGGTTTGTTGGTTCTTTGTTATAGACCAACAAAGAGTCGGTGCTGCTGTGGAATCAGTTTTCCTGGCTGGGAGCTGGTTCTTTTGCTGTCAAAATGCAAAGAACTGGTCTGAAATAAGGCACTGACTCTTAAACTGGCTTGGTGGAAAAGAGGCATGAGTGAGCAGAATAAGAGTCTGTATGTGTCTCTGGTCATCAGAATCTTCCCTGTGTGTAAAATATTAGAACAGCTTTAGCTGGTCCAGTGTGTCCTGAATGCATTCTGCTGACTGTCGTGCAGACATGCTGCCTTTGCGATTTAACACAAGGGAAAATGTAAAACGAATGTATGGTCTCCTGCCCATCTGTATCCAGTGGCAGTGCAGCTCAGCTGGTTGTGAATATGAAAGAAGCACCATTTGATGTTATTCTACCTTTAAAACAACAACAACAACAGCAACCTTCTACTTGTTGATTTAATTTCCATTTAAGGGCTAGTGATGGAGAAATAAAAGAAGACCTTTGGAGTTAATAAAGACTGAACTAGAAGAGGGAGGACTAAAGTAGAGATAATGACTCAAGCTCCATCTTCTGCGAACAAGCTAGAGTTGATCTCTGCTACAGTTTATCTATCTGGCCCAAGCATATCCACCCTCCCCCTTTCTAGCCCCCAGAAATCAAAGATGTGCCCATAGTCAGTCCAGCTGGTCTGTCTGTCTCAGGGTGACAGCCTCCTGGAGCCAGGGAGAGATCAACAGAAGACTAGAAGACTAATACTGATAGGGAGGAGAAGAGAAGAGAGGGCTCAGGCAGGAGGTTGGAAGGAGGAGAGAGAAGTGGCTGAGTCAGACAATCTCCATTCCTCAGCCCTGTGAGACTCTAAATATAGAGCTGATTGGATTACAGCCATAAAAAACAATGATGACTGTATTGGACACTTGATACTCTCTATTTAGAAACATTTAAAATGGCCTCAGGGGAAACTAATGCATATGGATCTCAAGTGTGTGTGTGTGTGTGTGTGTTTGTGTGACTGTGTGTGAGGTGGTGGGATCAGGTGAATATCAGACATGAGCAGCGAACTTTCCTGCTCATTAAAACTGGCATAATGAAGGCATTCACAACTAGAAAGCACTTAGCAGAACGCATACAGTACCTCTGCCAACACTATGCAATTGTCAAGATATGCCACTTACAAATATTGGATATTCACTAAAAGTTATTCAAATTTTGTTCTCCTCAATGGGATTAGCTGTATGAATGTGAAGGACTGATAGAAATGGGACGTGTATGTGTACTTTATGGCAAATGGTATAGAAACCATTATAGAACAGTCAGTGTTGTCCAATTAAACCCTCAGTCCTTCAATACAATGTTAAGAGATTTATCTCAAATGTTTTTATCCCAGACACAGTTGAAGATGAATAAGTTAATGGCAATTTAAGCTGAAATGTCAGATGGCAAGAAGTAGTGATATCATCAAGATGTTGCAGCAGATGGCAGCCTCGGTACAGCGCTCTTTCGTAATTTATTTGTTTTTGTTTATTCTCTGTGGTTTCAGTTAATCAAACTGATTACTTTAACTAGAGAGGAACTGCTCAATATCAAGCTTAACATAAACTGCTTAACACCAGTTCACTAAAGATAGTTTTTCTTAGTTGGAGGAACAGTGGCTCTCTGTAGGACATGGTACTTGGGGGGTACAGGGAAGTGCGTCGGTTCTCCCAGTGAATCACCTGAGGCCTGTACCATAAAGCTGGACTTCGGCTTAGCGAGGTAACTTCAGGGTTAACTCTGGGTTTTCTGTACCATGAAGGTTGTTTACTTTTTATCGGGGTATGTTGCCGTGTCAACATAGGCTGAACACCTAACCTGCTCCGGAGCAGGTTAAGTTCAGGATAAAAGCTCACCAGGTATAAAAGCCCCACCTACTGACCAATCAGTTCTCTTGGAAAATGGCCTGTCCATTTGATGAGAACCCAGTGGATCTAGGTTCCCTTTCTTCTTCTTCTTTTATAAAAATTAACACATTTTACTTAGACTTCTTATTTTAATTGTTTGTTTTTCTCTCACATTTTTTTTTCAAGTTTGAAGAGAAGAAGGAATTCTTCTTTTTTGTTTGTTTTTTTTACTCATGACTCTACACTGTCCAACCAAAAATTGATCTTGTAGACTGATGTAATGATTTTTAAAAATATTTTTGAAAATAGATGAGGGGAATTTAATTCAGAGGGTTAAATAAAAGCCTGATAAAATACACGCCAGCCTCTGGGCTCCTTTAGGTTTCCACTAGTTTGCTCATATTTAGTATGGGTGTCTGCTCTGAAAAGTCCACATGATAGTTGATGCCAAATGTTTTACACTCTTTAAGTGACAGTGAAATAATATTTTAACCAGCAGAATAAACACGAGGCGTCAGATGGTTTATAAAATGAAATATCAAAATCAGTTTAATCAAAGTGATGATTCTGACGAAACTCAAACTGAGGGCAGACCTCCAGCAAGGGTCGCCCCTCACTGTTAGAGAGGGCCAGTTCCTCTGCAGGAGTGTAAGGCTGAGTGGGAGACACATTAATTTATTGAACACACAAATGTTACTTTAGTCAGATCTACTCGTGCCATCATGGTGGGGAAGTAATATTATAGTCGCACAAATTTACACATTGACACAGTCGGCAATTTTTTGCAAGCATTCCTTGCGGCACTTTGCAGCTGCAACTGTGTTGCTTTTTGCCTGGATGATGGATTTATATTCCTCGTATTTATTCAAGATTACTGTCTGCTCCTCTGCCGTAAAGTATGTGGCTCTGATGGATTTTTCCATGTCTGCGATTGGTCGTATGCAGCAAACACCGCCCTTTTTATGAGAGCGCACACAGATCTAGATTGGAAAACCCTGGGTTGAATTAGCGAGTTGATAACCGGCTTCATGGTACCGAAAATCCGGATCGCGGATGTCTGGTTAAGTGAAGCCAGATAACTAAGAGAAACCCTGGGTATGTTAATCCAGCTTTATGGTACAGGCCCCTGGTGAATCTCCACCCATGCCCAGAAAAATGGACAAGCTGCTTCTCCTCAACGGGATGAACAAGGACTTTGCACGTTCTTCTGCCCTTTGTTTCACTGAAACCTGGAAAATCCATCGCCAACAGTGGATTACATCCACCAGCGGGGAATTGCCTCTACATAAATAAAGGCTTTTCGACAGATGTCAACAGTGTTGAGTAAATACTGCAGCCTGAACTTGAGGAAATTATTCATAAACTGCAAGCCATTTTATTCACTGTGGAAGTTTTCCTCCTTCATGCTGGTTGGTAATTAAATCCCACCCCAGGTCATCATGGATGACACTCTGCAAACCCTGGCCGACCAAATAACCAACTTGGAACAAAAACATGCAGTCCCACTTTCCATCATCCTTAGGCACTTAAACAGAGCAAAATTAAACTACGAACTACCAACAAACAGCATATTAACTGTCCCACCGGGGGCAATAACACTGGACTACTAATGCGACACAAGTCTTAAAGCTGCACATTACTGTGTTCCCTGGGCAGCTTTGGAGCACTCTGATCACTGCCTGGTTCATCTTATTTCAATGTACAGGCAGAAACTAAAATCTGCAAAGCCTGTAATTAAAACAGTGAAGAAATGGACCAGCGAGGCAAAGCAAGACCTAAAAGTCTATTTGTACTGTACTGAATGGAGTGTTTTTGAAGCAGCATCTGGCAACATGGACAAACAGCTTTTCTGAGGACAAATGTGTGCCTACCAAGACCTTCTGCATATACAATAATAGCAAGCCATGGTTTACAGCCAGACTAAAACAATTTCAGCAGGCCAAGCAGGATGCCCACAGACATGGGGATGGAGCCATGTACAAGCAGCTCACAAACTCACTGATTGAGGAGATCAGAAATGGTAAAAGAAGCTATACTGAAAAGCTGAAAGACAGGCTTTCAGCCTACAATACTGCGTAAATGTGGAGAGGCTTTCAAGATATTTCAACAGCAGAGGACCATCCCCTCTGCTGAAACAAAGAAAGACCTGGCTGATGACCCGAATCTCTCCTACTGCAGATTTGGGAGGGACAATTTCACACCCATTACCTGTGCCAGCCCAATAACTACAACCCCCACCACACCTCTGGCAACCCTCCTACAGACTTGTGTGCTGTCAGCCAAACAATTCCAACTCTAGGACATGCCATCTTCGAATGAGGTAATCTGACTCTCAATGATTATGTTCTACAGAAATCACTGTGTGTGTAAGCTCTTTGGGTAGGCTAGTACGCGGCCATGATAGCAGCACTCAGCTACCCAGTCCACATTCATCCTAGCTGGGAAAAACGTTAATAGTGATAATTATGTTATTATCATTGTGTAAAATTTGTGTTATATCCAGATGAACAATATAATTATTTAATTCTGGGGAAAAAAGTCAGAGAATTTGGTGTTTACAGGACAAACAGCAAAATCAATGAGTTCATCACGTGACTCCCATTGGACTGACTGAGAGAAAAACAAATTACACCCAAGACAGAGTGACCTTACCACATTGAATTATTGCGTGTGTGTGTCTGTGTGAGTATACATGTGTTTCTGTGTGTGTGTGTGTGTGTGTGTGTGTGTGTGTGTGTGTGTGTGTGTGTGTGTGTGCACGTACGTGTTCATGCTCCCTCTCTCAGTGAAAGGAATTTCTAATCTCTGCTGTGCTTAGATAGAACAGCGGCACTACAGGGACTGCAGCCTCTAGAGCCAAGCAACAACTGAGACACTTAATGCTTCTGGGAGCTCATTTGGCAGGGAGAAACTTGTGTTTGTATGATCTAAAGTCTCTAGGAGCAATCTGCTGTGGTGTGTGTGTGTGTGTGTGTGTGTGTGTGTGTGTGTGTGTGTGTGTGTGAGGTGTGTTAGTAAAAGAGAGAGATATAATCCCATTTCCATATGAACTGGTCTGTTGTGCATCAGGCTGTTAAACCTCTCCTGCCTTACATGAATACAGGGAGATAAATTAATTGCAAACCAGGAGGCAAAATCCATAGAGTCTATAGTGGTAAAGGGGATGCTGAGAAACAGAATAACACACATAATAATAATAACAGTACCTGTGAGCAGCAGAAAGGCCAAACTAAAATGGAAAAAGAAAGATACACTTCAAATCTCCTATGAGATGCTGCAATAGTGCTGGGCTAAAGACCAAGAAACTATTCACGTGTGTGGACACAGTACTTCTCTGAAATGATATCCAGCAATTCTCAAAGACCTGAAGTCCGTTTTAGTGCAGTCATAAATCCTGCTGGTATTATTATACCTCCCAGCAACTTGTGGACACTTTCTTAGATTGTTTGTTGATGAGACTTTTGGAATCAGGTCTCAAATCTGACATCATTCTCAGGTCCCCTCTGACTCTCCTATAGTCTTGGCTGTTTTCAATCAGTTTGAACTTAAAGGCCGGTTTATGCTTCTGCGTTCGCGAAGCGTACGGGGGTTGTGCGGAGCTTACGGGGGTTGTGCGACCGCAGCAGAGCCTTGCCACGCTCCTCCAAAAAATTGTAACTACGCAGAACCCCCATAGCCCCCAACGCAGGCCCCCCACTGACAACAACAGCTATGATTGGTCCGCCGAACTACATCATTTCCAGCATTTTGCCCCTCCGGCGTCACGTCCAGTTGTTGTGCCGGCAGCGTCATTTTTAAAAGAACTGCTGTTGTGTTCACATCTCGACTTGCCGGTTAATTTCAAATTGTTTGGAAAGTTTGGTTCATGCTGGATCTGGATCTACTACTGCTCCTTTTAAAAATAACGCTGCCGGCACCACAACAGGTAGAGGAGCGACCATACGCCACAGGGTCTACGTAGGTCGTCAAGAAAAAAAAATGCGCCCCATAGCGTTTTGGTGGAGAATTGCTCAGCGTGTTTCGCAGAAGTATGTTGGACAAACGCCCTGCGTGGCAACTGCGTGCGCGTTGCGTTGAGTGTCCGCAGAAGCATAAACCAGCCTTAAGTGTGTTTCCTCTGTGCAAGAAATGGTTTGTCATCTGATGGCTGAACGCTATGTCTCCTCTTGGCTTTATGGCCTCACTTCAATGAAGGACGTGTTTCATATTGTGGGCACAACCATCTTGTCCTTCATAAATTATTACCCTGCCGCAGGTCCTTCTCCTTCCTGTTTTATACATACAGTGGTTCAGTCTCTTTAAAAAGCCCAGTTTGGACCTAAAGTTTCATTCAATGTTAGGCACATTTCCAACTTCAACTTTTTACCATTAGTTCCAGCACTGAATCTCCTCTCCTGTCACTCAGAAATATGGTATTGCCTTTCACTGTTATGTGGATGACATCCAGCTCCAGTTCCAGCTCCATCTCCAACTCCAACGCAACAGCCCTCAGTCGCCACAGCCTCTGTTTGACTGAGGACATTACAGACCAGATGTCCCGGAACATCCTTAAGCTTAATGAAAACAAAACAGAAATTTGCAAATTCTCTAGGAAACTCAGTCAGTGTTCAAAAGTAGTTTCTAAGAGTTGTGGGCCTTAGCCAAAGTAAAATCATCCTTGTCATTGCAAGATTTTGAAAATAATGCACACATTTAGCATGTGCAGAATGCCACTGCTAGGCATTTAACTAGAACCCACAGGCAGGGCAATGTCTCCTCAAGTCTCGACCCCCTTCATTTGTTACCTGTCACTATTACAGTTTTAAAGTCTTGTTTGTTTTTCATGGATTAACACTCTCTTAGATACAATCTCATATTTCCCTCTGCCATACAATCACTCAGGCCCTCGGACCTCAAACAGTCCTGGTCATCCTGGAGTTTTTCAAAAAACAGGTCAAAGCCCATCTCTTCCTCCTGGGCTTTGATTGTACCCGAACTGTTTTCTTACCTTTGTAATGCTGTTGGTGGCAATTTTCCATATTGTTTTTTCATAATAGTGTTGTTGTGGTTTTACTTTTACTGTATAGACTTAGTGATTCTGTAAAATGTTGGCAATTTCTTCAGTTGTTTTGTGAACTCTTTTATGTTGTTCATTTTATCTAGCAACATTTGGAAAGCATTTTGGCCAGCTCACATTGTTTTGAAATGTGCTATATGAATTAATTTGACTTGACTCCCAATTTTTGCTTTTAAACTTAGGAGGTAAATTAAAAAAAACAAAACAAAAAAAAAACATAATTCTGCAGCTTACAAGCACATGCACTAAGTCATGGGATATCAAGCAAACAATCAAACAGACAGTCCTGCTGCTAATTAGTCTGTTTAGAAAGAACAAGCTAGTGATTAAACAGCACAGAGGAGTGACATTAAATCTTTCAGTTTCTCCGCTGATTATCATTTCAAAGCAGAGGTCTGACAGTCATGGTGTCACAGCCACAGAATCATCAGCACTTTCTACCATAAACATCAGCATGAATTATTCAGCAGCTAGTAATTTGCCTCAGCTCAGAACAAAGCATTTGATTTGTGTGGACTGCAGGAGAAACGCCTGTGGAAACTTGGTAATTAGTTTATGTGTGAGACGAGGGAAAGTACAAACAGATTGAGCAGATTTGGGTCTATGAACATCTCAATGAGCCAAACAATCTAAACTATGGACGGAGTTTCTATTTTGTGGAGAAGTCAAAACTCCCCTTCCCTCTCTCCTCCTGGATCCTTTATCCTAACAACACAAATGACACATATGTCTACATCTCAACCTTTAAAACAGACAGCACTTAGAGCAGATCTGTGCTCGAGAAGGAAGGACTGAAGGCCCCTTTCTAAACATAGAGCCAGTCTATCTCTCTCTGCTTCTATTTCTGATCCTCGGGCTTCTGTATTAAAGTCTGAGGTGTGTATACCTGCCTAATGTCCTGTCTAACTCTGCTGTCTCCTTATTACCTTTACAGGGATTTATCTGCAATCTCACAGAAATTACAGCCAAACTAATGACTGTGGCAAATGTCCTCATGACATTCACAGAGACTTTATCAGTTATGTCCCTAAACACCCTAGAAATGAAATACAATGCTTAAATTGGCCTGACATCATACAATATACAATTTAAAGAAGGGAAATGTTGGGGGACAACATTTTTGCCCTAACAGCAACAACAACCCGCACCTAACAGTGTTTAATGTCATGCCTTGGAGGCACCATTAGGTTTGTTCTGCACCATCCCTAGCAATGTTTAATGTTGCCACTCCATTGTCTTATTTTTGAAAAAAGTCAGTCAGTGAGTGAGTAATAATTTGTGGGTCTTTCCCTCTCTGGCTTTGCAAATATTGTTGTCATTGAGTGTTTCATTCACTTCACATGATATGAGAAGTGGGTGTGGCCCAGATGAGAAATTAACATGTTGTTCCCTTAGCCCAGGACAAACCTTGCATCAAAACTGTGTTGTGTTGCACTGATCCGCTTGGCAGTTATGTGACTTTTTGAGGTATGTCGTGCCCCCCTTTTGACTGAATGGCCTGAAAAGTTAGTCAGCCCTTCTGTGGCCCATGGCATACCTGGTCAAAGTTTTGTGATGATATATCCATCTGTCCAGAAGTTATGAAGTTTTTGGTAAAATGTCCCACCATTACCATACCCCCTTTTGGCTAAGTGCTTCTTCCTTGGCCCATGACCTTGTCTGATTTTGGGTGGGGAACAATAACTTTGTGTCTTAAGCTATGGGAGACAGTAATTACGTTAATCAAAGTGAATAATTTATATATACAAATCAGCTACTTAGCACAACTTTGTGGAGTTTAGTCACTGAATTCAGTTCAAAACATCCAGAGTTTCACAGTAAACAGCGATAAACAAGAAGCATCACATTCGCTGCTCTGCACAAACCTGGAGGTATTTGGACCAGACATATAATTGCATTCATCAAAGGATGTACTTTTTGATTGTCTCATTCATTAGAATGGCTGTGGGCTCTGCTGTGTGTCCTACTTCCTACAAAACAGCAGTCAGATCACTCCACTGGGGCTCTGGGACTGTGTGATTCATTACAGGAAGATGTAACAAGAGTAAGTTTTCAAAGAAAAGACTTCTGCAGATCATTCTTCTTACATTTCCCTGTATTTCTTTTTATCTCTCTGTCTGTCTGTCTCTCCACTTCAGTGTGAACTTGAGAGGCAAACATGCTACTAATTAAGATCACAAAGTGTAATATGTCCTAATTAGTTGGCTGAATCCTCTAGAACAGGGAGTCCCTGGCACCCTGATGAACAGGGATATACCAAGCTAAAAGCTTACATCAGCTCTTTGGAGAGTAGAGGCCAATGTAACAAAGGAGCCTGATCTTGTTATCAAGCTCAAGGCAGATGCATAGTTTAATGAGAACAAGGAAACAAACTTCCCTTAGCTTTTAGCATGTTTTCTTCCTCATGGAGACAGTAGGAGAGCTGAGAGGGTGGAACAAAAGGTTCTGCGGGGATTTGTATCTGAGCCAGCACAGGGAATGCAGGTCTTCATAAAGAGGTCTTGATAATAACCCTGTGTACTGCTTGTGCTTAAACAAATTGCAGATATCAGTCTTTTGCAGCCCATCAATCTGCACAGCCAAACACCTTTTAATTCTGCAGCTTTGGAGAACTCAGTCAGGGGTGAAGAACTCTACAGGAAAGATGATGGAGGATATTAAAGAGAGCAGCAGACTAATAACTTTTTACAGAGGATCACCACACCTCAACACATCATAAAACCTTCCCTATCATGAATAGACCCCATAGATGCATTGGTAGCGCTTTACAGTAAGAGTACAACAATTAATGTTAGTTAACGTTAATGCCGTAATGGTTAATTAACTGTTAGTTACTGATTATTATGGCATTTACTAATGTTAATAATATCTACAATAACCCTTAAATAACATATAAATTAATACCTTAGCATGAACAGCATTAGTAAATGATTCTTAGATACATTAGTTAATGGTTAGTTAACTGTTACTTAATGTTTATAACCTGTTACTTAATGTTTATTACAGCATTAACTAACGTTAATTGTTGTACTCTTATTGTAAAGTGTTACCAATGCACTATAATTATCAGGAAAAGTCTGGCTCAGGCCGTATAAGAACAAATCTGCTCAACACTCCCAAGACCAACTGGCTTTTACATTTTCAAATGAAAACTTCTTGAAATGAGTGAAATGATCCCTGAGTGGGTGAGAAAAGAAACAGACGACTTTCCTGCAGGAATTATGAAGATGTGTGTCTGCCAGTAAGAGACTAGATGAAACCAGAAGAGCTTGAAACTCAGAAGTCAGATCTCAGAAAGTGTTTGTCAAACACCATAAGAGAAAAAGAGGAAATGGGAGTGAAAGGCCGGGATTTGATCCTGGCAATAGAGATAAGTGTAAAAGCTTTACCCTGTGATTCAGCTCCACTGTGACAGACAAGTGAAAGACTACAGGGATATTTACAAGAAAACTGAACTGCACATCGCTGATTCTGCCCCTCAGTCATAAGCACAGATTGGGCAGTGGAAGCAAAACATTTTAGTAACCCATACTTCTTGAATAATTGATTAATTCACAACGGATCATCTAAGGAAATGTTGCAAATATATAAAATGTCACCCTTGTCATCTATCTGAACAAACAAACAAACAAAAAATGAATTTCCCAATTTGGGCTCAATATAGCACTACTTCTGTCATGGTTAATAATTTTTTTTGTTATGTGTAACCTGGAGAAGGAGGTATGCTGTTAGCTGTAGAGTCAAATTATGCTACTAATACCACCCACCTTAACAACCCGCCAAACCCTCCAATATGCCTCCCTTGTTTCCCTGAGCTGGACCTGCAATAACGCCAAAGTCAAGATAATATGGTACATGAAACAATCACTGACACGCAGTCTTTGTATACGTCCACACCCAATTACATGGGTTTGCAAAATTAAATGAATGTACAAAACCGGAAGAGGAGATGGCTCCTGTGCATTCAAAAGTCAGCGTGTTGAGGTAACCTGGTTAAGCCAATGGAAACCTGTGGGAAACAGAGCATAAATCACTAGACAATTGTGTTCTGTGGATTAAATATTGAATACGAAATATAATCAGTGCACGTTCTATGACCAATATGAACACTGCATGATGAGCAAACCTTATGTTCCAGTGTTTATAATATTGTAAAGATTTTTTTCCCCATTTCCAAACCAACCAAGAAAAATAGAAGCATGAATTTACCGCACTAAAGTGGATTTAGAGCAGTAACTTGTCTGTAAAGATATGGTAAAGGTGAGCTGGAACACACCACAATTGTCTGCAAGCTGAGGAAATCCTCTCTTTGTTGTGTTGTACAGAGAGAAACAGAAAATATATATACACCTGTCAGGGTTCCAAAATAATTGAATCTCTTTCCTGTTGGTCTGCAGGCCGTCTGGAGCCTTGAGAATACCGCAGCTCTCTCTCTGTGGTGAAGAATTGATGCTCTTCCCTGCAGAGCTAACCAGAGCTGCTGATCATTATAGTGTGACACACACACACACACGCACACACACGCACACACACACTGACCTCACTGCTTCTCATAAAGTTACTGCTCAGCGGTTTGTTATTCTCTGGCTCTACCTCTTAGGAAAGCCCACATTCACTACATTTCACATAAATGTTACATTACTACCAACGGTGTGTATGTGTGTGTGTGTGTGTGTGTGTGTTTTTTTTTTACCAAGATGTCCAACCGAGGCAGGTGCAGCAAGACAGGTGCTGCACCCGCAACAACTGTTAACTTTTCAAAGCCTGGCCTGGTGCACCGATGTCAGCAACAGAAGGAGCTGAATGTTAAATCACTGCTTCATCTCAGGCATATCACCATGAAAACATGCAACATGGCAACATGGCACTTTTAATGACTATATCTGTGAGAGTTCTGAAACAACATCAGAGGCCTGAGCATGCTTGTATATTGATCCATGGGAGTGGAGACCACAGAGCATACAATGATGTCTTAAACAATAGTCTCGCATATATTGTACCACAATGCAACCGTGGTTTCAAGAACAGAAATAACAACAAACATGACAGACATCAAAAACTTCCAAGATCCCGGCTGACAGTTGTTTTACTTCTAGGAGATGTTGGAGTCAGTCCTGGGCTAAATGAACCAGCAGCGCTCACATCAGAAGTGTGTACTCAGTTTGTTCTGGCTGTCAGCAATCTGGGTGAGTGCCTTGAAATGTTTGTCAAATGTTTAGTAAAATGGAATGGTAAATAAACGGCATGTATATAGCACTTTCCTGGTCTACTGATGGCTTACAGTGCCTTAGTGTGTATGCCTGAATGATTTACACATTCGCACATTGATGGATGATGGAGGCTGCCATGCCAGATGCCAACCTGCACATCAGGGGCCACATGCATAAAACTCTGTGTAGATTCATGATTAACACTGTTCACGCACAAAGCCAGAAGTATGCATAAGCATGCTTTTTTTCAGATTTATAAAGCTGTGCCTATGCATGGTTCTGCTTTATAAATCTCAGTCAGTTGAGGGACGTAATTGCATAAGCTTCTTATCCACTCCAATAATTAGTCATAAATGAATGAAGACACACCCTTAACCAGCCGTCAATGTCATATCAGTCCGCCACTTGTTCCACCAGTCTTTACACGTGTCACTTAAACGAACGGGAAATAAAAAGAGCTCTTTCATCGATTGTGTTGCACCGGCAAGTTTCTCCTAAGATTGCTCAAGAAATATGTACGCACTGGTCTAAAGAATGTGTGAGGTGCTCAACAACACTTTGATATGAAATCTCAGAGGAGCTGCTGGGCCGTGGATTGACATCCAACACTGGCGTCATTGGCATCATCCGGTTACAAGACGACTGCTTTACCAGGCTAGGCCTACTGAGCAACCACACAACTTTATTGTTGCATTGTAACTGACTTTAAGGCATGGATGAGTGAGTCCATCCCAGCAGAAACCAGAGCAACCTGGACAGGTTGCCAGTTGATTACAAGCCCTGAAACTTTCCTAAATCCTTTAACAGCTCAGAACAGGCACTCCATATTAGCAGCTCTGTTTAATGATCAAAATAAAAATAATAGGATCTGGCTAAAATATTTACTTCTATCATACCGGCTGAGATATAAATAATGCCAAAAGATTAAAGACAATTTTTGTTTTTAATTTGGATTAAAAGGAGGAGGAACACATGTTTCCACAAAGTCTATGTTCAAACAGGCAGCCTTAATCTGATTTTTTTTTTGCCTGATTTGAACCTAATATATTTTCTGCAGCCTTAATGGAGAAAAGCCACATGGCAGCTGATGTTTCCCTGACTGTGTTCAAGCCATGCTTGTATGTGGCTGCAAATGCTTCTTAAGTTGCACATGTGAAATGTGCATTGGTTTGAACTGACAGATCAGTGTGGTGTTTTTTTCTTTTTGTTTTTGTTTTTTTTTTTTTTTTTTTAAATGTCATCATATCCTTCACAGCCATATAGCAAACCACCTCTCTTAATCAAAAGTCCTGAAGGACAGCACATCCCCATAAATCATTGCTTCTGTCACGGGTTCACAATCCCTTGCTTTACTGTGGTAGCAGCAGTGACAGCAGCAACTAACATGGCATATGCCATCATCCACGCTTCATAATTTCAGCACCGTGCCCTTGATATTGTCAGTTTATAGTGCAACAGAATAATCCACAGCAAAACCGCCATTTCGGCATCTTTAGCCGGTTGTAAACAAAACATCTGTCATACACTAGTCAACTTAGACTTGCCCGCGTCAATACTATGACAACCAGTCATGCAAGCAAACGCGAGTACAGTCTGAGCAAACAGTTAATCCAAATGCTGACAGTCTGAAAACTGGATTTGAAAATCAAATCAAACTTGACGTACAGTGTGAAAAAAACTTTGTAGGATTTTTTTTTTTTAAGTTTTAGTTGTTAAAATTACTTTTTTGAGTTTCAGCAATTCAACCCTTTAAATAAAACAATGAAAAATCAAAATGCCACTTCTACTCTTCCACCACTAAACTTCTGCTCTATTCTGCTCTGTCCTTTTCTAATCCAAACCCAAAATGAAAGACCAACTCAGGCAGTTTCACAGTGTGGAGAGCATCATTACTTACTGCTGACATTTTATGACAAAAGTAGAGGAGAGAAACAGAACACGTGGAAACAAATATTTTCCCTTTTCTCCTCACTCTTTCTACATTTATCTGCAGCCTTTTGTCTGTTCCTCCATCATCTCTCTGCCTCGCTGCCTTCGTCTCTGTCTTTTTTCTCTTCATGTTCCTCATCACCCTTTCTCACCATGTCATGCAAGGGGTAGGGGTGATGTGGTTTGTGATGCTGCCTCATTTATTTACTTTAGTTGTGGCCTTCTTTATCATTCTTTTCTGTGTTTTCTGAGGGTTAGGAGTGCTTACTAGAGTTGGTTTGTTGCGGATGCCACAGAGGTTCAGTTTAGTTTGGTTGAGTCTGCATACCTGCCTTCTGGCTGGCATGGACTTCCAGAACAGAGGAGAAGGTTGTGCTGTGGCATACAGTGCATATCTGCAGTGGAAGATGTTTTAAGGGCTGTTGGCGAAAAGATAGGATGTGAAAATCTTTGTTATGCTGCTAAAATGAACAAAGCAGCAATTGTGGTTTTGAGGAAAAAAGGCTGTGAAAGTAAAGTTAAATTTATTTGTCCTTTACCACATTATAACATGAAGTTTGTGTCTTGTATCTGCCTAGCTGGGGTCCAGCAGGGTCCCTGGGTCTCTTTTAACCCTCTAGCTCAGGGAGAGTACAGAAAAGGAGGCTTCAGTAGTTTTGCATAGGAGGAATAATGGGTTCCATATGTTCACGCTCATGTTTTTTTTTCTGGCAACCCTCCCACGTGGGGAGAGTTGCTTTAGGGCTTGCTTGTATTTCTTCCCTATACTGTAGAAAATACATATCTCTGATCATCAGCTATATAACATTGTGTTGTGTGAGTGTGTGTGTGTGTGTGTGTGTGTGTGTGTGTGTGTGTGTGTGTGTGCGTTTTTCCTCGAGATAAAGCTTAATAGCAAAAATTCTAGCACAAAGCTTGGTTTGCAAAGTTTTTGCTGAGCAGTATTTGGGTGAACGGAGTGCTGGTGCTTTCAATGCTGCTGCCAGTTTCAGAGTTATGCCCAGTGTTTCTCTTTTATTAAAAAAATTACTTAAAACAAAGGAGGTCTGTTGTTTTGGGAGTTTTGCAGACTGGTTTAGGTTGTTCTCACTGGTTGTCACATTTTTAAATGTCCACACAGAGAATTTTAAGTTTGAATTTTGAAAATGCGAACCTTTTCTTTCCATTTTGGCCTTCTGTCCACACTAAAACAGAATTGTTGGTCACTAAAAACAAGTTTTGGAAAATGCCCTCCAGAGTGGAATTTTTTGAAGACACTATTTTCATTCGGTCACGTGGAAGGGTAAATATGAAACAATATGAAAACACTGATATCTCCAGTGCAGCTTTGTGCATGCTTACAGTGGGGATGCTGAGCTCACACAAGTGTGACTTTGATCGTGCAGTTAACCTCCTCCCTTGTCCATAAGACTACGACTATGACCACATAGCCTTGTTTTTATCATTCAATTTCATTTTCTGTAGTTTTGGATGTTATTAAGACACTGTTACTGTCAGCTTCTTTGCACATATTGGTGTGGACATGGCCTTAGGGTTAGGCATTGCAAGGGTTTGTATAGTGTGTATGCCAGCACAGATAGGTGATATTCTTTCAAATGTTGAGACAGGCCTCATGTAGGTCAGAATGAATGAGGGATGAGTGTGGAAAGAGCAGTTCAGGAACTGTGTGGGGTGAGAGGTAAAGAGGAACCCAGTGGGCCAGGTATAGGGGAACCTGTGAAAGGAAGCAGTCATGAGAGTCAGGTGGTGGGGATTAGGGATGAGAGGACCAGGTAGAGGGGTGAGTTAGGTTCAGGATAGGAGACTGGAAAGAAGAATGAGGGGGCAGCTGACCTATGAGGCTGAGGCTGAGGTTGATGTTGTGAAGGATGTAGATGGAGCAAGTTGTACTGAAAGAAAGTGAGGTAACTAAGGAGTCTTCACTGGAGTCTGAAGTTGAGGAGGAGGACCTACACTCACTCAGGGAAATCAGCTGATTTGTCAAGGAGACAATTAAGAAACATGTCACTGTCATCTTCCCAGATCTGGAAAAGTTTTATAAGGTCATTAAGCCATGCTAGTAAGTCAGCTGGAATGACAGATTGGAAACCTATGAAAAGGCTCAGGTTGAACGAATGGGTTGCATCTGTGAGAATCAGTCTTGCCTCATTAAAGATTTGAGTGGACAAAGTTCACAGCGCACAGTGGCCTTTAATGGTCTTTTGGCGTTTCCTCTGGTTGTTTTCATTTCTGTTGTATATCCCTTCTCTTTCCTATGGATTTACTGCAGGTTGCCCCTCTTAATGTGAATGATGGCAAGCATGGGGTCAAAAGGGCTATGCTTACTGACTGCATTAAACAGAAACATTTGCATGATGTTGTCTTGCAAGAGACACACAGTGATGTGAACAATGAGGTTGACTGTGGGCTTTTGTAACGGGGAGATTTGGTCTTGCGCCATAGTACAAACTTGAGTGCTGTTCCAGGCTTGGGTGCCAATTTTCTTTCCCAGAGAGAGATGTACAAAGACAGGCTGCTGTTGGTGAGGGCCTGCATTAACAAGAAATTTGCTTTCACAAATATTTCTGCTCATAATTTAGACATGGAGAGCGGAGCTGTATTTGCACTGTTAAGGCAGAGGCTAGCCTGCACAAGCTACCTCTCTTTTAAAGGGTGACTTAAAGTGGAGGATAATTCATGGTGCCCTAGCAAAAAAAAAACAAAAAAACAAAAAACAATGTTTTAGTAAAAGTTAACCCAGGTTAGGGCATGAGTGTCCATGCTGTGTTTTCAATGAAACTGCTATACATGCTTCAATGTCACTTTGTGTTAACTTAACTGTGTCTTCAGTGTGGGAACTTTTTATTCTGGACCCTATGTGCTCTCTCCTAAGGTAAAATGTTTGTACACTGCTGGGGAAGCCAAGGTGCTCATTTGGCTGACCCACAGAAATACACGGCATGGCAAAATAGTTTCAACTATCAGAAAGCTCCCACCGGGTTGCAAGTTGATGCTTTTGCAAAATGTTTTTCATAGACAAGTGAGCACGATTTGGAGTGAATGTGATGAGGAACTAAATTGGGCTTTCAACGTGAAAGCTGTTATTTTTAGTATATTTGTTTCATTATCTCTGAAATGTTAAAGTGTTTTGGCTGTGGCAGGGAGGGTCTTTAAATAAAGGCTTATCTTGAAAGACCCTGTACTGCTGACAGAACAGAGAGGAGGCAGGAAGGCAGAGTCAAACAGGAGTTAGTGGAGAAAATTCAAGTACAGAGCTGGAAACAGACCAGTACTGAGACAGAGGGACAAAGAGAGACTAACAATGAGACAGGTTCAGGAAATGTGAATCAAGACAAAGAGAAACAAAGTGAGAACACTGTTGAAAAGGCATCGAAGGAGGAGATGCTAATTTATGCAAATGAGTCATGCTTGAAAATGATCGTGAGGCAGACTTGATGGAAGAGGAGCCACTCTAATATCTAGGAGTAAAAAGAAAACAAACATAGTGATGCTAGAGCAGCTACCAAGATACAAGGAAAAAAGCAGAGGTACAGATCAGGCTGTGAGTCTCATATTGATAAACCATGATGTTGACACTGATGACACTAAGACATGGGGCTCTAGTTTCGCAGACCGGCGCAGCTGCGTGTTTGGCGCAGTTGCGCCAGGCGTGCTGGGTGTGGCCAAGTGGATTTTGCAAGTTTGGCACACCGTGCGCCTTGGCACAAGTGGTCCTCCTACCGGCGCAAGGGTGGAGAGAAGGCGTGGAGTGGGTTTGACACAGCTGATTCACTTTAAATCAATCAAATGAGCCAATGTTCCCGCCCTTAAATGCGGTGCGGATGTGGCCAGGCGGATTTTGCAAGTTTGGCACGCCGTGCGTATGGCGCAAGTAATCCGCCGTTCCTCCTACCGGCACAAGGGAGGAGAGAAGGCGTGGAGTGGGTTTGACACAGCTGATTCACTTTAACCAATCAAATGAGTGCGGGAGACCGGCGCGGAGTGGAGACCGGCGAGCAGTGTGCACACGTCACCAAAACCTCACAGGCAGGCTTCCGGAATGTCAGGCACATGAACAATGCAATAAATACCGACAAAAACCACTATTCAATGCTACGATCACAATCAGCACATACATATATCTCCATATCAACTGTCCCGTCACAACTGATGTCAGATCAAAGGAGATTGGCACCGTTTGTGCTGATTGTGAGGTTTCGGTGATGTGCGGCAGTCAG
>OMLB01001595.1:5674-18550 GCA_900302555.1 Myripristis jacobus
GAATATTAACCGCCTCTCTCTCTCTCTCTCTCTCTCTCTCTCTCACACACACACGCACACACACACACACACACACACACACGTATACACACATTAAGCAAAAGGAAAGGCTCGTTTGATTAGTATGCAACTCATAGGACATTGCAGTCTAACAGTCAATAGTGAAATCAAAGTTTCCTGCATATTGAATATGAGTGGCCTTGGCGAAAATAAAAAAAAAACGCCATAAATTGTAGCTTCGTGGAAAGTTAGCTCATATGGGACACTCATATATTTATTGTGTGTGTGTGTGTGTGTACGTGTCCACTGTGTCTTTCAGTGTCCATATTTAAAAATGGGAGAGGCCTTCAAAATGCAAATCACGCATTAAGCCACGTATATGTGCTGCGTGTGTTAGCCCACGCTGTAGCATATTTTTTTAAAAACAGAATTTAATTACATTTCCAAAGCCTGATAATAAAGCAGCAAAATTTGCCAAGTGAAATACGTGCTGAAAAGCCCAGCGAGGAGGGGAAAACTCCCCCTACTTTTCACAGCGGAAGCTTACAGGTCGTAGACTGCCATGTGACAAAAATATAAGAGTAAGACTTAATGCCTTTTGTGTGTGTGTGTGTGTGTGAGTGAGTGAATGAGTGAGTGAGATACATCATTTAGGCCTACCTTAGTTTTTTGGGAACAGAGTAGTCTACCTCTATCACCTTTCCGTGTAATTCAACTTTACCTGTAGGGACGAAAATTGATAGTGTAACATTAGCTCCATCATGAAAGTAACAATACAAGCAGACATGACCGGTAGGCCTACAGCAACACTTTGAATCACTTCACAAGTAGGCGCCTCACCATTCACCATGCAACAGTGGAACCCCCTTCCTAAACAACTTTAAATGGACGTGGCGTGCATATTGCGGCGGATAAAGTGGATATGAACTGATTAAAATGGGACATTTTGTGAATCACATTTCAGGAAATCGGCGCCAAAATGAAGCATAAGCTTATATAGTATGGGGGAAATGGGCAGCCATGCTTTCCACTCCCACAACCCTCATTGCAATGAGGGGTATTTTTTTCCCTCTCTGTAAAGAATGCAAGATCAAAGAAGAGATGGTTTGAAAGAAGAATGACTTGTACTCTAACGTAGGTAGGTCTTTCTCCGTGTTGATAAAGCCGGGCTGAGCTGTGTTGCACAACGAGCTTGAACATGGCTTTCGTTACTACTATTATGTGTAAAAGTGGCCTGGCGCAGCACGGAATTGGCGTCTCACCTCGTCCCCCCTCAGCTACCTGTTTATTAGCTCTTTCCTCCGGACCCCCATCACCCACCTCCAAGACACCTCGTAAAAACATACCCAGACATCATAGGAACATGGTTTTGACAAGTTTTTTCCGGTTCCTTTGGTCAGCTCTTTTCAATAAAATCAAGATAAAAAATAAGTGAAAAATAATTATGCCTACCCGAACCATCAGACCATCCCATACATTCCAGTGGGTGATTGCAAAGTAGCGCCCCACAGTATCGGAATCTCCAAAATATAGGTTATTATGCGCGGTAATTGCGTTACGACGAGTCGTGTTTTCTTTAGGCATACAAGCTCTAAAGCCCGGAGTGTGTCCTGTGATCTATAAATCACCCAATTTTTGTTTGACCATGATGACTGAGCGTTCATCTAAACTCTGATGGCACTGATGGGATCGCAAACCCCAACACTGTCCCGAGCACAAAATACAGGGCAAGGCAATGATTAATATTTCACATTTCTGTCCCAATCTATTGTGTTTTAACCTGCCCAGTTTTGACTCGCTGTGAATTTTTTCTGTCACCGCAGCATCACCCCGTGTAGTTATCAAATCCACGCTTACCAGAAAGAGTCTCAATAGCCTTTATGGCCCAGTTCTGGTCGGGGAAGTCCACAAAAGCATAGCCGGATTTCAGTAGGACCTGGTCGGCCACTGGCAGCTTCCTCTCCCCAAAGAGCTGCTTCAAGTCCTCGACAGTGACCGAAGGACTTAAATTCCCAACATATAGTTTGCTCATGATCTGAAAGGAAAAATCTCGAAAGGGTTTCAAATCTCACAGAGAGAGGCGATATTTAGAGAAGTAGAAAAATAATAATAAAAATAAAATAAAAAATAAAATAGAAAAATCTTGCTGAAAAAACAGCAATCACCCCCCAGGAAATACTAGGCTAGGCGACCCCCCAGCACCAACTCTGCCCCTGGTCAAACTCTTTTAACAGGGATTGAAAAAAAAGTGTCGTTACGACGTTACTCTGGAGCCAACAAGCACCGCCTCTAAATAAAATCTCCCTTAAAATATCAGAAAAAAATGTTTGGAGGTGCATGTGGGCCGGATCACTCGCGGTTTTTCAGTAAAGAAAGTGCATTAGGATATGAAAGTGGCATGATGATCATTGGGTACGATTCAGCAAGGGATGGGCTAAAAGGAGGCAGAGGGGTTATTTCATCAAATCATAATAAGGGCCGTGCCTTGGGTCTCTGTAGGCTGGGGATGAAAAGGCTACTGTCTGGAAAATCAAGTCGCTGTCACTGTACTTGTAGGACCAAACAGTGTCACTGATCCCCACAGTTTGACTTTTATTTATTTATGAGCAACACAGGAATATGGATTAGAGGAGGTGTAGGCAGGGGATCCTCATTAGACGAGGGACGCCTCTTTGATAAAATTGTATCTTATAGAAATCCCCACCCCAGAGAGGATTTGCGTGTTTTTGTCTATTTAACATGGTATTACATAACTGTTTACATTGCAGGTGGGGCGATAACAACAGGAGAGAAAGTGAAAGCTAAAATCACATTTGTCGTCCTCCCACATTATTCTCTCGCCTTGCTGATTTCTTGGGAAACACTGATGACATGTTACTTCCTCTCCTGCTGGGGACCCGCTGGATCCTGCTCAGGGGCCCCTGCTGGACCCACACGGGGAGCCACTGCTCAATGGTGTGTACGTATAAATTTAGTCTAAGCCCGTCAAAACAGTGTGATGGTTGCAATTTCAATTTGTTACAATTGTGTTACTTGATCAAGCTCTGAAAAGTTGAAGTTGAGACAATTTTATTTGACAAGAAAATGCAACGGGGTTACTTGACTTATTTTGCCACTCTGGCCCAGCCTCTATAACGTGCAGTGCCACTCAGTCAGCCTGAGCTCATACATACAAGCTATGGCATCACAGTGTATTTCCCCTTTTTGGGCAGAGCCTCAAGGCACCCATGTCTTCTCTTCAAATCACATGACCTTTTGTCATAGAAATGGGAATAAAACAAAACCCAAGGGAGATGTGTGTGTGGGGGGACAGTGTCTAATTGTAAGAGAGGGTTATTATTGTGTGGAGATGATTCATATAGCTGCAGAGCCTCAGGCCAGGGTGCAGTGGTCATGCATGGAGGTTTAGTCTTTTACCTACACTAGTACTCAAGGGGGAGGAGCTCCTCTTGAGTTGTTTCTACATGTGATCTTGCCGATGCCTTGGAACATTACTGCCACCCTACTGTTGTGGAGAGACTGCCAGTAACAGAAGTGACCAGCTTCATTCCCCTTCTTGTTTACATCAGAGTGTGAACAGAGGAATGCTCGAGCTGTGGCCTATTTACAAAACAGCTCTTTAGTTACTTTTCTGTTGACAGGCCAACACAGCGCTGCACCTCCTCCCTCCGCCAGCTGACACTCATTCAGAGCTGCTCCCCAATAAAACGCTCTCTTCCACCCATTCAGATTTCAAACACAGAGTAAAATCATTTAAAAACACACTACAAGTGCAACACAACATTATGTGTATGTGTGTGTATATGAATATAAATATATGTATGTGTGTATGCAACATTTTGAGATGCCATAGAATTAAAATAAGAAAAATTAACCCCCCACCAAAAAACAAAAGAAAAAAGAAACTCCAGGAGAAATGTGTACATTGTACGCCCTTATCTCAATACCGAGCACAAATCGTTCAATCTCCCAAAATAATTCCTTTTTGGAAAGTCATTTTAAATGAACTTGGACGGGATGCAAAATTCGGGGAACACAGAGCAATGTTGGCAAAAATAAATACATAAATCACACATGAATATTTTGTTGCTGTGTATTGTAATACTTTCAGCAAGGAAACAGCCGTAATTTCCATGTTGTGTGTGACTTGGTAGTTGCATGGAGCCGTTTTTATTGGCTGTGCACGTGACTGTGTGGGTTTGATTAGGGCTCACACAGTATCTATCTGAGCCACACAATTTGGAAAAAAGTAATGAAATAATTAACCGGTTTTCAATACCAGTATTATATGGTCATTTTTACTTGTAACTATCAGCCTTCAGTTTATTCTGCTGACTTTATCTCTCCACATATCTCTCTGCAACACCATTTAAAGTTTTCTTTTTTCTTTTGTTTTTAACTTTCCCAACTCTAATAAGCTTTAATTTTATGTGAAAGGTTTGCAATCTTTTACTTTTGTCCTACAGAATAAGCCCTCTTTGAATTAATTTATATTGTGCAAAAACAATAAACGAGTCAAGCTGTCATTAATGGAGGCACCGTAGGTCACACAGTATATGTGTCATATATGTTGGGGCCAGTTTGGATCTGTGCGACCAGTAGGGGTAGATGTTGTCCTTCCCTTCCTCACTGGGCAGGGCAGAGCGCGTTGCACCACATGGCAGGTGGCAGCAGTGTACTGGGTCACATGAGCTTCATTTACTTGTCATATTTATTAATCAATATGACAATATTAATTAATTTTCTAATGTTCAAATACTTCTGGGAGTGTCAATAACAAAGCATTGTGTGGGAAGAGAGGTGCTTTTTATTTCCTTGTTCAGTTTGAAATTCAGTCCCACTGACCAGCCACTGGTTTAACAATCACAGGCTGGGCCTTTCAGACAGAGAAAATGTGTTTCTCCTAATATTACTAGATAAGCAAGAAATCTGCATATAGGAAAATAAGCCAGTGACCTTGTGTGTAACAACCATAAAAAAAAACAAGACTGCCAGGCCCCTGAATCCCCAAGTTCATCTAACTTTAATACACATTACATAAGGCAGCTGATGAGCTTTTAATACTTGGAGTCAACACATTGAGAAGTGTTGCCTCATCAGTTCCTGGATTTCAAATAAGCTTGACAGAACAAGCTGTTAAAATGGTTTATAGCAAGTCTTTGCTTTTCACTTTCTGGTGTCAACTTTCTCCTTGAGCAAGGTATAATTATTTGTGATGAAATTTTACAGTCTTTAACCACTTATTTTATCCACATCTAATAACTGAAAACAGCCGAGTCTGGTGGCACCTCATAGGCTGTTTACACTTTTGTTACCAAATATGAGATGGCTCTTAATAAAAATACTTTACTTCTTCAGGAAATCAGTTTGTAGAATGCAGTTTTTATCAAATTTATTTTGCTCCAGTGCTCAAACATTATGCAAGTAAAACATTTTACAGACTCAAAATATGTTATGCGAAGTTTTGCTGCCAAATCAAAAAAAAAAAAAAAAAAAAAAAAAAAAAAAAAAAAAAAAAGGTCAGATGATGTATTTCAGAGTGTAAAATAATATTTATAAGTGAATCGTTTTGTAAACAAAGCCAAAGGTGGGACAACAGTGTTTGAACTGAGGGCACTATACAGCAATTATAGATTGCATTACAGAGAACTCAACTTAAAACTCGAAACACTGCAATGCAACAGGAAAGGACCCGCAGATAACAAAGAAAAGATGTAATAAAACACGAGTCATAAAGTGGAAAAAAAAAACATCTGCATTTTCTTTTAATCGCATACAAGATTGGTTTGCACACTCACACAAAATTTGTATACAAAACACGTATGGCATATATGGTCCATACATTTAAAATTAAAAAAACGGGAAAGGACAGGTCAAGTCATTTCAAATGACATACCACTTTACAACTGAGCTCAGTATACAGTTACACACATCGGTCATGTACACTTGCTGACAAAATCTCATTAAAAGAACATCTATCCTGAAGTCAACTGAGCTTTTTCCCGGGAACAGTCTCATCTCGTGTTGGGAAGGGAGGGGAATGCTGACAGCAATCTTCAATAGCGACCTGTGAAATCAAAGTCACTCAGCAAATCTGACAGCACTGTATTGTGTTGAGCGTTTCAGAATAAACAACTGTTACAAAATATTTATTTTTCCAAAGAACTTACGGGGAGAATAGGATCGTGATCGGGACCGAGACCTGTACGCCCCTCTGTAGTACGGTGAAGGAGACCGCCTTCTGAAACAGGACAACACAAAAACCTCACTTTTCTCAGTTACAATCAGGAGACATCAGCGGTGAATCAAAATAAATAACAACGTGAGAATCTATTCTTCCAGTAATAATCCACAGGATAACTGCCTGCAGATTGAGATAATGACCTGTATGACCTGCTGTAGTAGTCCCTGTCGTCATAGCGATCGTAGCCGCCTCTCTCATAGCCACGATCGTAGCCACGGTCGTAGTCACGTGAATAGCGCCTTGGACCGCTTGGCCCGCCTCCACCACTAGACCGGGAGAAAATCATACACAATTAGATTATTCATGGACTTCTATCTCAGGTGTAAGGTTTATGGCTTTTACTTAAATATTAAAACATATCATTTTTGAGGACGTGAGAGGTTCTAGGAGGTAAACTCAGTTGAGAACACCTGTCATTATAATTCAAACTGCATTTAGTAAGTCTGTCCCGCTGCTGCTCATGTTCTTGTTCAAGAGGAGGTGAAATTACATTTTTCCCTTCATCCCAGCTGCTGGGATATGAGGCCCCACATAATGGGCAAGATTCACGCTCCATGTGTGCATGGCTTCAGGAAATATGGCCAGACCCCTGCCAAGCCTCCTCAGTTTCCTTAATGAAAGAGGGGCTTCACTCCAGAGCAATATAATGTATAAGCAGAATATATTACACCATAAGAGTCATTTGTTAACACAATAGCCATATCCCTGTGTGTTCACATATTTACTATTTCATGGGCTTTTCCAAAAGGCCTGCAGTGCAATACATTTATTCATTTCAGACAGAATAGTCATAATTCAGTCCCATAAAATTTAAACAAATACATAACCAACTAAGCAGCCCTCATTTTATGATACATTTCCTGATAAAAGTGCTCTCTCTCTTAAATGGACCAACACCCTTTAAGGAACACATTAAGTTTTAAAGGAGATTAGTGGCGTGGCTGAAAGCACTATTGGTAATTTTAATCAAGATATCCCAGATGAGGCTGTCCTGAATCTATACACAACTGATAAGCATGGGGCTTTTTCTCTGGTGATTAGTAGATCTAAAAGGCCAGCGCCCATCAACTGTGGTTTTGATGCAGCACTGAGGCGTACGTGTGCCTGAGCAGACACAAAGCAGTGTCTGAGGGACAGACGCGGTGTGAGAAACGCATCATTTTCTGCTGTCCTGTTCTTTTTGCCCTCCTGGTCTATCTCTGCAGCAGCTGCCCGAGTATGTGAAGCACACTAGTTTGACATGCCAGCATTATCTGTGCACAGTACACAAAATAGAAAAAAAATCGCCAATTTCTTTGTTGCACCAAGACAGCAGCTTCCTCTTGCCTAAATGAATGAAACTCATAACGAAACATCTAATCAATTCATCAAATACTTAGATTCAGATTAATTCTGATAAAGCAAGTCATTGTTTTAGAGTAAAAATTCCAAACATTTGCTGATTACAGCTTCACTAGGATGCTAAGACTGTTCACATCAGTATAAAATCAATACTTCAAAGTTGTTGTTTTTTTACTGTTAGTCTAAGGAAACAATTTTAACATATCACTTTGGGCTCCAGTAACCCATGAGCATTTGTCATTTTGTCACTAATACACTATAGAGCACACAGACTTGCAGACCCTGTAATATAAAATAACAGTCTATCTGTCTTGTCAGTCCTGTGCCTATAAATGAGTACATAAATTAACTTTTGTAAATTACGGTGGGACCTCACTTCCCTGATTGACGCCACTGAATGAAACTAAATGTGAAGGGGAGACCAAATAAAATAATTGAAAATAAACCCACAGTCTGGTTGATACATTGCTCACCAGAACTGTAAATAACAAAAAATAGAGAAGAAAAAACATCACAACAACACACACAACCCCTAAACCAACTGCAGTCTCGATGTCAACCCTCCACAGAAGTTGTGCTGTTAACACTGGCCTTAAAACTGAAGAGGCACCCCACATCAGGGTATCATTATTGAGGAGGGTGGCTGTTTGTGTGCTCCTGTTACTGTGTCAGTGTAAACCCTCAGTGGTCCTCATGTAACTCACTATGTGGGACGGCCCATGTAGATTCCAGGGGTTGGGGTATGGGGTCTTTTTGTGATGGAGAAGTCCACTCTGATTCTACGGCCATCCAGTTCCATACCATTGGCTCGTTCCTTTGCCTGACAGTGAACAAGCAAACATATCCATTACCTCTGCACACCTCGCGCTTTGTAGACCTAAGATACGTTCCACAAAAAGGTCTGATAAGGGTCTTTGTCAACAAATTGCCTCATACCTCTTTAGCGTCTTCTCTGCTCTCAAAGTAAACAAAAGCAAACCCCCTGGAGCGCCTGGACTGCTGGTCGTAGACAATACACACATCTGACAGGGGGCCATATTTGGAGAAGACTTCCCTCAGGTCCCTCTCTGTGGTGTACAAGCTCAGGCCAAACACTCCTAGGCAACAGTTAGGATCGGGATTTGCCTGTGATCGAAAAGATTGCAAAAAGCAATTGTAATAAATTACAGTCAATCCCTGGACAAAAACTTTCTCATCTACAGCCCATAACAAAATGGTGATTTTTTTTTCGTTTGAACACACTGTGCCATAGAGCACGTACACGGTTGCCAATGTGCCTGCGACGGTTGGACATGGGTGAATGGCTGTGGCTGCGTCGCCGACGCTCTCCACTGTAGGACCTGCTGCGAGAACGACGACGATAGGACCTTGAGCGGGAGCGGGAGCGACTGTAATGTCTCCGTGAACCACGGTGGGAATGAGACCTATATGGAAAGAAGAATTTTGTTTTAGTACACTTCCGCTTTCCTATATGACTGTTCTACTGTTAGGCTATGAACACACAGAGCCTTTTTTGAAAAAGAAAAAAAAAGACAAAAGCGCTGTCAAGAGCACAAGGAGGAAGTTGCTTGGCTCAGTGCTGGCTTTAGAGGCAGACACTGATGAGGAGGGGGGCTGTGACTGGCAAAACACCTGTGGGGTCATAAAAACAGGGATGGCATATCACTTTTCTGCAAAAGTTCAGCTGTTTTCGACCTCTGCAAGTGCCAGGCATTTTAAGGAGTGGTCACTCCCCACAGGATTATGTATATGACACTTGAGGAAAAATGCTACATGTGTTCAAACCCTTAGGCTTACCAGATCTGCTTTATGAGATGGCCTGTCATCTACATACCAGTTATCCAAGAATAGCTGAAATGTATTTATTTTCCTCATTATACTAAATATATGAACCTTTATCTCCAAACAAATTAGTTTTTGCTCACCCAGACCTGGACCTGGAGCGGGACCGAGATTTGGAACGGGAGTGTCGGGAGCCATCTTTGGAGCGGGCAGGTGATTGGGCAGGGGAGCGGCTGGCCGATTTCCCTGAGCCCCGAGGACTTGCGCTCCTGGATGCAGAGCGAGACTCCTGAACGAACCACACACACACCAACAGACCTCTTATCAGCACCAGCAAGAGAAGAGGCTGGGAAATTTGTATTTACACTAATATGAATTTGGATATTCTGTGAAGAGTATAGCAAAGAGGAGAAATGTGAAAAGTGGATTTAGGAATGCAGGTTATTGCTATTGAGAGTAGCCATGGATAATATGACAGTAACATCATTAAAATAGCCTATGCAAATTACAATGTAATGAATAAATAGAAGTTTGTCAGTTGATTAAAATAAATTTCAATAACTTAAAATTATGTACATTCAATAAAAAGAACATGCACGCATTTGAGAAAGACTAGAAATTACTTAGCGCAGTGACCTTATGCCCGATTACTTCCTGAACTTCATTTGTGTAACTTCATTACTTCATTTAATTCTTCTTTCTTCAAATGTCTTATTTCTTCTTACTTCCCCCATCTCTCACACTGCCCATACTTCTTCCCTCGTCATGTTTTAGCATGCATTCACAAATTCAGCTTCACAGATCTGAGCTTCATATTATTCAAAATAAACTGGACATGAGACTTCTTCCGCATTTTTCTTCGTCCAACCTTAACCTTTATGAAAAAGAAAGGATGAAGAATATATGACTACAATCATAACTGCACCCTCATTCAACTTTTAAAGTGTTATTGAGATCTAATGACATGCATGGAAGTGTTTCAAAGCACATAAGACAAAAATTAAAGTCAAAACTGTTAAATGTTAATTGTGTGTACATTTCATTTAAAAATACTCTATGCATAATGTCTATTCAAGAATAAACCCACAAACAAAATTTCCAGTTTCAGTAGTAATCTGTGAGATAACCCCAACAGCCTCATGACATCACTGATCATCTAAACGTCTGCGTCTCTTTAAAGTAAATACGACAAAAGCAAAACCTTGACAGCAAATTTTCAGCACATTAGTTGTTGATATATTTTGAACAAAGTTGAACTTGCCCAAAGCACAAAAACAAATCGAAGATGCTTCCTCACACAAATGTGTGTACACTCGCTATGGCTTTGTTTAGTTTCACTACACCCCAAGCCACTTGGGGTGTAGGAAGATTAAAATGGTAACTCTAACCTCTGAAAATGTAAACAGTGGAGGGGAGGGGGGGTGAAAACATGAGGAATTAGAAGTCGATATTAAAAAAAAAAAAAAAATGTAATTCTGGCACTGAAGTGTCAACAAAGCCAACAAAAAGAAAAAACACTTCTGCATGGAAAAACAAGCAATCAAGAGACCAATTGCAGCTCATCACTCGGTGAATGTTGGTGTGCAAGGGGTTTGACTATTTCAGTCCACACCTGTGCACATTACAGAATCCAAAACCACCGCAGTGCTTTGTTTTTTTTTTTTGTTTCTTTATCTGTGTGAACCTGTCAACACTGGCATCCGCAGCACGTATATACCCTGCTGTGAAACCAGAAGCAGCTGGTTGAAAACAGGTTCTGATGCAATGCCTTTCTCTGGGAATACATACAAAACAGATGTGAAGTTAAACTCAATTGTTAAAACTGGCGTAGTATATCTCAGACTAGGACTGCTTAAAAACCACTTTGCCCCTCTGCACAAGCTCTAGTCTTTGTGCCCCTTTGGTGACTGCAGGACTGCCTCTGGCGCCTACGGGCCAAATGTTAAAATAGGAGGTTTATGTAAGCTAGACAACCCCACCAGATAATATGGTAGCTATGTATATTATAATTTGAATGCCTGGCCGACGTGCCAGTCTTATTTTGGGCTGTGCGTGCTGGAGGGTCTTGGAGAGTGGAGCTTGTGCAACAGGGCAACTGGTGGACATTGAGCTTTTCCTGAAACCAAGTTGGTCTTACCAACAAAATCTTACAGTGAACCTACTCCACCCCCAAACACACCACCAAAACTACATCTATTTGGCGTACTCTTACAGAGAAAGGACTTGCATCGGAAAGGTTTTTATAAACCACGTCCCGTCTTGCACGATCGCGATTACATGCAAATTTGCTGCAGTGACATCTTGGGGCTGTTCGAGGTAGTCTTAAGATGGAAATCCAAGGCACCCCTTTGTTGATCACATGTTCAACTTGATTGACACAAACTGCTGGCCCCCAGAAAAAGAAGTATGGCTTTTTATCTGATCACATTAAAACTTCACCCACTATGTAATTGAGGTCAGCCAATTACAAAACTAGCCTAACTTGTGTTCAACTAAGATTTAAACCGTCCAGCACATTATTTTCATAGTTTCACGGACTTCTTGCTGAATTGCAGTCTGGCCAGTCTGCTAGGCTATGAGCTAGCGGCCATTGCATTATCCATTATCGTTAAGGTTAGCGTGCTGGACTGCTAGCCAAATTTCCTGTAATTAGCCGTGCCGAGTAACATTTAATAACCATCTAGTTAACGTTGGCGTCAACCTAATAAATGGTTAACAGTCTGAAAGAAATGCTGCCACATAATACACTTTGCCTCGACTAACTGGTCCGCCAAGGTTGGCGTTACCAGGAGAAAACCTACATACTTTAGCTAAGAGCTAGCTCCATTTCCTGGACAGACTAGGCCTTAGGCCTGCCAAGATTAATAAGCTATGGCTAACGCTATTAGCTAACGTTATGCAATGACTGGGGCACATTTAGACCGTAATTACCGTGTGCAGTTTGAGAAATTTATAAAATTACCTCAATCTTGTTTACATTTTTACAAACATCTGGTATCTTGGCAACGTTTTAGCTATTTATTGGAGATCTTAGCTAACGTTAGCTAGCTAAGCAGCAACATGGAAGTGTTTCATGTTCATTCAGCTGAGAGGAAGAAAACATGGCTGAAGAAAACAAACAAAAAGCCTTTAAAAGATTCGTACTTACCCGCTCGCCGTAACCTTTCTCGTTATCGCTCATGTCTTGCAGTATTAACGTTAAATCAAGGATAAAGTCTGATTTTACCGCTTGCTGCCAGGCAGCCACCAAATTTGTGTGTGTTGTGAAGAGGTGCAGCAGCACGCGCCTGGGAACATAAGCTCCTCCTCACGAGCTGAGCGCGGGATCACCGCTTTGTCCCGAGCCGCGCTGGCAAAACGCAGATCTGACACCAGGGGATGGGCATCAGCCGCCAGGAGAGGACTGTCCTGTCTGCCCTGCGGACACACAGCAGTCTGCAGGCTGGAGGGTGGACAGCCGCCTCTTTATACTTTACACACGCCATGGTATGATTAAAACACAGCCTATA
>OMLB01001609.1:6390-44422 GCA_900302555.1 Myripristis jacobus
GGTGATGATGACGAGGAGGATGACACAGTGGGACAAAGAGCGTCTGGGAGGGAGGGGTTCATACTGGCACAAGGCATGCATACTCGAGCACATGACACACACACACACCCACACAGAGAGAGAGAGAGAAGACGAGAGGGGAAGGGCGGAGAACTGATTTGTCTATAAAACGGAGAGGACACGAACATTCGCTGTACAGTCCATTTGAAATCATCATCATCCCACAGCCTCTCAGTTTAGCCGTGACTACCCCTGTCTTTACATGCACTTTAGTATTGGGGTTTTTCACCAAAGATACCATGTTATCTGATTTCTCCCATGCCATGTAAACCAGAACACGAGGCTTCTATAATCACAGGATGGGATTAAGCGAAATCTGGTTAACACAGCTAAATCTCAACTGCTGAAATCCATTTACTGGGCAATGAACACCCTTTCTTGGACTTGTGAACAGCTTTATGTGTGTGCACATTTTATTTGATTCCTTCATTTTTAATGGTTATAGTTTATGTGTTGGTCAGCTGCAGGTGATTAATTAGGGGCCAGACAGCCTAAGCTGCCAGGCCCCTCTTGTATTCCTGCGTGTTCTTCTTCTTCTTCTTCTTCTTCTTTCTTTCTTTCTTTCTTTCTTGTGAGGAAGTCCTACTTCCCATACATGAAAAATCACCAAATTTTGCACAAAGGTCCAGTCCCATGCCAGATTACCTCAGCTGCAGTCCTGATGGTGGCGCTACAGCAAGCCTCTAAATTTCAAAATTTGGAAAGTTTAAAATAAACCAACCATATGTGCTACAGCTTCGCAACTTTCAACAAAATGTAGCCCCAATACTGAAGAAACCTTTGTACACTTTACACTTACACATCAGTTTTTCACTTATGGAGCAAATCAGTCATTGATAAAAACAAATTACCAACATCTCCATGCTGTCTAGATGCAATATGTGTATTTTCAGAGTTTTGTCTTGATGACTGATTTTTATTTTTTAACAGTGGTTTGAAATCTGCCTTTCCATGCATAGGCGGCTGCTGTCATGTGACTGGCTTAGTCAATTTGTGAAGCCTCACATGAATTGACACTTGCCAATTAGCTCAGTGAGATAGAGCATTGTCCTTCATGCCAGACACTGTGAGTTCAAGCCTCAACTGATGCAAAATGCACATTAGAATGCTACCTTTCTTTTCATCTTCCTATTCTCCACTTGTTGCTCAGAATTGCCCGGCCCCGACCATTGCTGCGCAGCAGCTGTAATGTTCTCTTATTTATTCATTCATTTATTTTTCTATTCATACTTCTTAATGGTTTTCAACACACATGTATTATTTATCTGTTTGATGCAGTTGTGTTTACTGATGCTGATGTTTTATTTTGTATGTTCTCCACATCGTTTTTGGGGCTTCAGTTCCCACGTTCTGTGAAGCACACTGTGCTCCCGCCTGAGGCCTGTATCACGAAGCAAGCTTAGTTTTCCCTGGATTTCTCAGACCTGTCCGGCTACACGAGATCATGATGATCAGGGATAACCGGTATCACAATGCTGGTTTTCAACTCGCTCATTCGATCCAGGTTTGTCTCGTCAAGAGCCGTGAACGCGCGCGTATAAGGGGCGGGTTCCGAGGCAGCAGACCAATCACAAACATGAGCCACAAGGAAAAACGCACAGCGAAGAGAAGGCAGAATGCTTGGCAACGAATTGCCAACTGCATAAATGCGCAAATTACACATCAATGGCTCAAGCGCGCATCTGACGCTGAAACCTATGAACTCACTGCACTGCACAGATGTGTTGCATGTATGACAGGTGTAGTTGAATTCCCCCAGATGTGACCCCTCAGCTGTCAATCAGGCCCATTCTCTCACACAGGAATAATTTGCCCCCCAAAAATATTTAGAGCTAATTAATTGTGCCATTTTAAATGTCCCTAAAATGTTGTGAAACGCCTCTAAAAATACTTTTAATTATCAAATTTCTTTGAATGATCTCTCATTTCTGTTTTCCTCTCCTACAGAGTGTCAGCTCTGTATAGCAGGCAGCTGTTAGCCAGGCTGAAGTGCTGCTTCACATCAGTATTACAGCCTCTCTCTCATAGAGAGTCGTCGGCAAAATTTAACAGGTTTGACCGGTCAAGGAAAATGCTTTCACGCCGTAATGCTCTCCTCATTTGAACTCGTTGTTCAAGGGGATCCTCAGTGATTGGGCAGGCCACGGTTTGGCAAACAGCTGATTGGCCAGGGGGCGGTGCTTTATGTAGGATTCAACCCTGTCCTGAAAGCTAGCCTGCCCCGGAGCAGGCTAGCTTTCAGGACAGGGTTAGGATAGGTTTCCTATCCCGATCAGAGGTGAACCAGCTTTGTGATACAGAAAATCCGGAGTTGAGCCTGAAGTTATCTTGCTAACGCCTTAATCCCGCTTCGTGATACAGGCCTCTGGTGGCATTTAGCTAGCAAGCCAGTAGTAGGAGTAGTCGGTGATTCAAGGTAAAAGTGAAAATGGATACCATATTATCTTTCATGAGTCAAATAAACAGTGTTAAAGTTCATTCCTGTTTATGTTGAAATGCTATATTAAGGTTTGTGTTTATGAGTAATGTATTCATGTATCTCAGTGATATTGAAATACTGTACTGAGAGTTATTGAGATAATGCAGTAACAAATTATTTTCAGGCATGCAAAACTGTAGCTTTTCGGCGAAAATCGCCGTTTTGAATCCAAATAGGGCACTTGTGTGATTCATGCAGTCCCTGTTATATAGATTTTATTTATTTTTATTTTGCCATAATTTCTATTTTCATATACGGATTTTGAGAGTGTTGGGCCTGTTGCTGAAAGCTGACCTGTTGTTCGAGCCTCAAATAAAACAGTCAGTTGGAATAAATAAGCATGTCATTTTTTCCCCTATGATCTCAACAGGGAGTTAATGTTTATCTTGCTCAATACTGAGCAAGATAAACGTTTGGTGTCCCCAGAAATTTGTCACCTTTTTCACCTCGGGGCTGTTTGCATGCCTGTATTTTGATATGCTCAGTAAAGTTAACTACACTTATGGTAAACATGTAAAGAGGTATAAGCTTCACTGATAATAGAGTTTTGATGAACTTGTGAGTCAGCAAAAAGAAACTATTTGCTTGTTAAGAGAAATATTGTATGAGTATATTTTTCTGATTCAGTGTTGTATCCTAAAGTAAGAGTAATTTTGCTTGTTGGTTGAGTTTAAATCAGGAAGTATTGAAAGAAGAAGTTGGAATTTATGGAAATAGGAAATTGACTTTTATGGACTCATTACAAGTGACTCAGTAAGAAAAACTGTTCAGTATTGAGTATATATGTTTATATGATTTATTTTGTGATATGCAGAGTAAACTTTGCGGTCAACCAGAACACAACTATGTGCCCTCTGCCTCTTTCTTCCAAACTAAGAGTCAGGGGAGCAACACAGAAGTCACTTTTTCTTCTCAATAAGAACATCCATTAGGCTTGAAGAGGGAGTGGACAAGCTAGACTTTATTTATTTTCACAAATTTGCCATCAAAACTTAATTCTCCATTGTTGTACATTCATCTTGTTGTTTACTTTGCTGCAGCTGACATAAAGAAACATGGGTTTGAGAGTATTCTAAAGCCACTGAGAATTTTTTTTGTCCTTTTCCGTCAGTTTTCAAGCTTACTGCTGAGAGTAGCTTTACATGGTGTTTTTACATTTGAATCAATTAGCACAAACTATTGCTACTGATTTTGTTTCACAGACAAGACCGAGTTGCCGTTTGTTTTTAGTAAAGATTATCCAGGTTTAACTCACCAGTCGATAGGTCTGCTCAGTTCCCTGCAGCTTCTCTACACTTTGGACAACTTATGCGGTAGATGCAAAGCACAATTTACTTGAAGGAATGGCACAGTATGAGTTGAAGCTTGTGTTTCAGTTTTTAATTAAGAACTCCATTACCTTGAGTTCACTGTTAGGGAAGATTATGAGCTTTAATTATGGTTACACACACGAGAAATAGGCCAAGTAAGTCAAAATGGATGACAATAGCAAACATCTTGGCCTTAACGCTATTCAGTCTTGGCACCTCCTTGCCACTCTTTTTCATTCAAGTATTCAAAAACATTGTATTTTCACCCATTGTAACTTTTAATTAATTAGTTACTTTTAATTAGTCACTTCTAATTATTCTTAGTTAATTGGCAACAGTTGATTATACCATTGCTGCCCCTAAACATTCTATGTTTTTTGAATGCATTTTTAAAAAATGCAATTTAACTTTTTAATGTATTGTATTAATCACTGTGTTGACTTCTTGTATGTTTTAATGCAGATTAAACTTCCCTTAGGAGACAAATTAAGCTTGAATTGAATTTTTTATATTTTGACTTAGATTGTGTCTACTGATGCTGCTACTACTGCTGATTCAACAATCTAGCAGACTGTTCCAACTACACTCTCAAAACCATTGTAGTACACCTTAGCAACCACATAATACACTCCAGCTACCACAAAGAAACACCCTTGCAACCACCCACTGCATGTTCAATCAACTTCCAAGAGGCACAGCAGCAACAGTCCCAAGTCTCCCAATGACACTGAAAAACTCTAGCAACCACTTAGCAACATCCTAGCAACCACGTAGTACACCCTGTCAACCATGTAATACATGCTAATTACCACCAAGAAGACCCTTGCAACCACCTTGTGCACAGTAAATCAACCACGACACACAGTAGCAACCACTTACAGTACTGCCAACAGTCTACATGTAACCACAGAGACATTCTTGTAACACCTAACATTCACAAAGTGACACCTTAGCAACCATTTGAATGTGAATGTTAGGATTCCTTACACTTCCAGCTGCTTACACCTTGCACACACATTTTCTCCAGGAAATATGTTTTGTAGCTACATCTAAAATCTTACCACCAGTATTCACTGCACATTCAGTCGGCGTCTATGGCATCTCCTGGACAAACAAGGTGGCTGGCACTGATGACTAAGAACAACCTACTCAGCTGATCAGAAACCAAACTATTATTGGCCATAGGTACAGCTGACTCTGCTGGATGAAGACAACCCACTTAGCAGATCAGCAAGCACATTTATCAACAAGCAAGACCTGAGAAGACCTAAGGCCCGAGAATAGTATTTCACATGCAAACCATCTTACCAATTATCTAAAATTTTGTTATAATTTGCAGTATATATGACAGTTGTGTACTACATGACATTAAGAGCGGCAGAAGCCAAAACATGTCCATCATGTAATAAATCAAGAATCTTTTGTGAAGTGGCTACAGTCTTATTGAGTTCAGATCTCCGTCCCTTTACTTTTCTAGTTGTCAACTAGAGCCAGTGACAGCCAGTGAAACAGAAACTAGATCCTTCAGTCCCCAGTAATTACAGGCCAATATCTATACTTTCTTTCTAAATTCCTTGAAAAACTAGTTTGTAACCAACTGGTGTCCCACCTGGCTCGAAACTGCATTTTTGAAAAACTGCAGTGTGGTTTCAGAGCTTTTCGCAGCACTGAATCTGCATTACTGAGAATTACTAATGACCTCCTAGCTGCTGACTCAAGAAAGTGCGTTGTCATCCTGCTCCTAGATCTAACAGCAGGGTTTGACACAGTAGATCTTTCTATTCTCATTCACAGGTTAAACCAATGGGTGTGGGTCTCTGGCTCTGCCTTAAACTGATGGTCTTCATATTTATCCAGCAGATCACTCAGTGTCTCCACTGGCAACTCCTTTTGGTCCTCAGTCCCCATCTCCTGTGGTGTCCCCCAAAGATCCATACTTGGCCCAATCCTCTTTTCCATCTATTTGCTTCCGCTACCTCTCCAAAGAGCCTAATAACAAAAAAACAAACAAACAAAAAAAAAAACTTCAACTTCAATAATTTCAAATCCTGCAAACTTTCCTCAGCTCACCTCAGTGAGAATAAAAGTGAAGTTTGTTTAGACCACAGCATCTGACCATTATTTCTCCTCATCTTGGCCCATTGGCCCCCTCTGTTAAATCATATGAAAAAAAAAAAAATTTGATTCAGGATTGAAGTTTGACAAATGATCAGCAGCTCTGCATCATCTCTAAACTATTCTGTGCTTCTGACCTGAAGAAAGTCATCCATGCCTTAATACGCTCCTGCCTTGATCATTACAGCTCATTACATTTTGGTATCACCCGGTCTTATTTATTCTGTCTCCAACTAGTTCAGAATGCAGCAGCACAAGTTTTAACAAGGTCAGAAAAGAAAGCACATTGTTCTCATTCTTGCCTCCCTATACTGGCTGCCTGTTAGCTATAGCATTGATTTTAAAATCCTGATGTTTGTTAAATGGTGTTAAATGGTCTTGCCCCCTCTTACATTACAGAACTCCAGTCCCTATATCACACTGTGTGAGCTGAGATCATATGAACAAAGATTTCTGTCTGTCCCAAGATCCAGGACTAAGTGTTATGGGGGCAGGGCTCACTGTCTCAAAACAACGTAATTCCTTTTCTGATTCCTTCAATTCTCCTTGTCTATTGAGATTTTCAAGAGTCAGCTTAAAACGCACTTTTATTCAATAGCCTTAAACTATGCCTAACCTAACCAGCTCAGGTATTTTTCATGAAATCTCTATGGGCCACTTGTCACTATGGCCTCTGTGTGATCATGTGCGCCTTTATTATTATTCTTTACTATTATTACTGTTCTTACCATTACTCTCATCACTCAGAGTTTTCCTTCTCTTTTATTGTCTTTGTTTTCCTCTGTGTGTGCTGAAAAGCACTTGGGATGTACTGTGTTGTGTGTAAAGTGCTGTATAAGTAAGGTTGAGTTGAGTTGATATATAAGGGATGCAAAAGGTACCAAACTGACATGTCATACATCTGACAGAAGTACACTGGGCTGGTGCCCATAACCTCTGACCACTGGAGCAGTTGGCAGTTACATGGTGTGTTTGTCTAGATAAGCTCATCTTTTGTCATCTGCTCCTGAGGAAGTAAGTACGAGACAAGATACTACGGCTGAAACTGCTGCACTGAAACAGCCATGTGTCCTGCACACAGCAGGGGGAAGATGAGTGGCTAAAAATGCAAAACAAAAAGTTGTTCAGCACAAGGCTGCCATCTTTTGGTACTTTAAAGTAACACATATAGCTTACAAGGCAAAAAAAAAGTTTTCTGTTTATTTTGCATTTGTGCCTGTGCTGATAGTTCCTCCACATTGTAACCGATTTCAAATGGTGCTAGACATGATGAAAACTCTGAACACCAGAGGAAAACGGTCAGCCTTGATGAGAGGACGGTCAGGTCCGACCAGCAAACTGGACTGCAACACATTCTGCAAGGTAGGATTGACAGAGAACTGACTCAGAGCAGAGGGAGCAGAGATGGAGTAAGTCTGTGTTGTATGTGTTTGGATGTGCCTGATGATTGGGGGGAAAAAAATTACATTTAAACCAACTTCATCCAGTGGTGTCATATTTGCATCAGCGAATGCCAAATTAATTTTTAATGTCTATGAATCTGGATGCTGTCATCCCTGAAGTCTGTTCCTGCTCAAGAACACCGATTTCAAATGGTGCTAGATGTGTGTTCATACTCTAAAACACCATCTGAAACCAGTTCCCTGGGGAGGATGCTAAGTTGTGACGGCTCACATTCTGGAGCCTCATCCTCTGCAAAAAAAAAAAAAATAATAAAAATAAATAAATAAATAAATAAATAAATAAAACAATTATTGGCCAATGTTTGAAGCAATTACACAAGCATTTGCACGGTGGATTGGTCACAGTCCTGTGAAACTTGGGTAAAGATGCACAATTAGGCCTGTGACTCTACTAAGCTGCCACTTCTACCAACATCAGATTATGATAATTACATTAAGTGGTTACTTGCACTGGGGAGGATGTCTGCTTCCACACTCGAAGGTATACCTCTTTGTTTTCTGCTGAGAGCGCTAGATGAATGCTTTGGCTCCCTCTACAGGTGAAGAATCCAGCTTCAACTTTATAGAAATAACTAGCATGTTAAAAATGAAGCCTTATTCCAGAATATTGCCACTTATTTAAAGCAAATTAATGCATAATGAAATTAACAGGTATATTTGATTCATTAAAGGGAATTTCAATTTTAATACTTAATTCTTGCTTCTTTTCTTTGCTCAAATAAAAATTTGGTACGGGGCACTGACCAATGTCCAGAGATCCATCACCCTCCCTGTTTTTGAGTGGATATAAAAACCTAGGAATGGGAGAGAGGAAAATGAGAATAACATGTGTACTTTGACAGATGGCTCCATTTGGAATAAGGAAAAAATGCTACCTGGCTGGGCAATTTAATGTCTTTAACACTTACTATTACAGGATTTTAAAAATGTCTATTTAAATGTGTACATGATTTAAAATGTTTAATGAAAACGCTGCTGAACATTATATTTAGAATGACTGCCTTTTAAACGTGGTCAGTTTTAGACTAATTCCTATCACAACTGGACTTGGTCTGGATCAGTTCTCCTCACTAACCAAATGATAAAATCCTTCTAATCAGGCAAGTCTGAACTGGAGAGCCTCCAGAGCTTTAGAGCAGCTGGTGCTTGCAAATCAGGGCTCTCACTGCTCTCTCCATCAGAAAAAAAATAATTTAATAAACACTCTTTTACTAGAAACTAAACTAGATTTGCTAGGAAAACGTCGTAAACACTATTATCCTGAGCCATGGTATGTTTGAAATCAATGTGAAAACCGAATAACACGGGACGTTAACATGGCATTTCCGGAGCTAAGATAGTTTGCGATGTATGTTGTGTTGTTTTTGGCTCCAGCTGCATTCAAACAGGGACACAAAACCTGACTTGTATTTCTTCATGACGCAGGCCTGTTCCTCACTCGGCTGTTTTAACCAGAAAAACCTAGAGCTCATGTTTTGGCCCTGCTTCAACAGCCACAATAATGTCCGAATCAAACAGTGAAAAAAAAAGTTTCTTGTGCCCGTGTAAACACAACTTACGCAGTCTGTCTGAAAGGTTTACCTTCAGTTTTCAGTCTTGTGAAGAAACTGCATGAAGTTTGAAAAACGTTTGATATCACGTATAATTTTGAGTTTGTGAAGTAAACTGATGAAACTTTTGGTTTATCACAAATGCAGCCCAGGATGTTGGTTCTTTTTCTATGCGACAATAATGAAATCCTACATTAACTACATTTTACAGCTGGACTAAAAACAAAACGAAAATACTGTTATTAATATATTGCTCATTTTAGTCAACAAGAGAAGTTTTTGATAGGAGGCCTGTGTTTAGACTGACACTACTATTCAGGGAAAAGTTGTATATCACTGTTCTATCATTATTGTAGCTATCCTGAGAGACAGCAAGAGAGAGAGGTACTCAAAGAGATGAGCAGAGCAGATGCAGATCTCTTTGCTGGCACAGAAAGCATGATGAAAGCAATGAGAGGGTCTGCTGCGTCACGGTCAGTGTCTCTCACAATGACACAGCACCTTATTTTCTTGCTTTGGAAGTGCGCACTTGACTGAGAACTCAGGACAGGACAGGGTACGACAGCCAACTGGAACCAAACATGAACCCGCAACAGACAATAACATCTGTGAATCATACTTTGAAGAAATAGATCTCCACAGCGTCCTGCAGACTTCCTTGTAACACACAATAGGATACTGTGTCCTCTCCTGGGTCTGCCTCAGGCGTCCAGTCCCACCCATAGCACAACTGGAGGTTGACTGGAGGGAAAACAAGGAAAAAAACAGAGTTAAAATAGTTGGGGAATCACTAGTGTTTACCCTTGGCCTATATGAAGCAAACAGAATGTCTACTGGGATCTCTTTTGAGCGTGAAAAACTCTGTCACCTTTTCAGTTTCTGACTCTCTGTTGAAATGACTACACAGTACAAAAGAGAATCCAAAACAAAATAAAATGTGGGGGGTAAAAAAGACATTGGCTTCTATTTGTAGGTCTGGCATCAAAAGGCTGGCATTATCTTGCCTTGCCAGTGTCTCAAACACTGCTGTCCCACTGATGCGAAAAGGTGACGTAGCAGCTAATCCAAAACCTCAATGTGTCTTTCGGGGACAATTTCCTTGTCTGTTACTTCCCTAATCCTCCTCACCACTTGCCTAGTGCTCCGGCTTCTCAAATTACACAAGTTTTATTGATTATAGTTATATTTTTGTCAGTGATAATCAAATTCAGTCATATAAAACTGGTAAAAGATGTGCACTTTGAACCCCCTGCAAAAGCTCAAAATACTTCCAATAGTTATTTCTACAGGCACTCCCACTATTTACATGAACACAATGTCAGCGTCTCAAGCTCTGGCAGACATCAATGTATTCTGAGAGCCACAACACTTCTTTCATCTTTCTTCTCCTTGTTTTTGCTATTCTTATCTCCCCTCTGCATTGCTATTTGTGAGCACTCTGTCTACCTCTCTCATTCTCCCTCATTGTTTCTATTACGTGCTCTCTCTCTTGCTGCTTACAGCATGCAGCGTTTGTCTCTGCTTACCAAGTCACCTGACCATCTAGTGCCTTTTAAAGACGCATCAGCCCCTTCGAAACCACAACAAAAGTCATCCGCGTAGCTCTCGGCTCAGTTTAAAGCAACTTTATCGGTGCAAAAGCCCGGCCCTTACTCCTCCTGCAAGCAGAGACGCTTCTGGATAAACTGAAAAACAAAGCTGACAACAGCATTAGCACAAAGATGAAACTGATCAGATATTTCTGATTGAAGAAAAGAGTGACACAACACACCCCATGGTTCACAAAGATGAGATCAACACATCCTATTGTGCTCCAGGCAGCACAGATTGTTACGGGCCAAGACGCCAAGCTGGGTCACATCAGAATAGGTGACGTAAAGTAAACATTACGTGTGTCTATGTGCGTGCGTGTGTGTATGCGCCTTAAGGTGGGGGGTAGGGATGTGTCTGCGTGCGTGCACATGGAAAAGGGGTAGGTGGTTAATCCTCTTACAGATTAGAGGTCCTAATTTATCAGGAGTGAGAGGGGCAAACTCATTGTGGTAATGTGTTTTTAACCACCTCTCAATGCACCGTCACTTTTGTCTAATCAAGGGGAAATTATTTGTATCTTGATTCAAAATTCCCAGCATATTGTTTATATAAAAGGGGATGGAGAGTCTACAAAGCTGCTTTCTTTCTTGAAACAGTTTTAAACTTTCTATTAATAATTTGCTGTCAAACCAGTTAAAAGACAAGAGAACTATGACGCTGTGCTGGGTCAGTAAAAGGTAAAAGTGGTATAGCTTCAATTCCCTGCCACTTTGCCCTCTTTACATCCTTAGGAGGATAAATGTGTCTGTATGCTGTAATTGCATAGGTGCCGCCCTGTACGTTGCGTCACCTTCCTCTCAAAACAACAAATTGTGAAATCATTTCAGAGATAGACAGCTCTGGCAATCTCAGATGACCCTGACACTTTGTTTGGCCGATCTGCGACAGGAAGGGAGGGAATGGACTGGGAGGCTGCATATGTAGTAGTTGATTTACACTTTGTCACTCTCCTCTGGCTCTCGTTCGGTCTGTTGGGAAATATCAGCTGTGTGGCTGATGAAAGGTGCGGCTTTAATTGTGACATAAGGACGAAGCTTCATGGAACTGCTGTAGGACAAAAATCTGACATCTCCAACAAATGAGCTTTCCGGGAAACCAGTAAATTAGGTTTTCCGAACTTTTTTTCAGTATATGAGGCACTGTGCAAACTTCCCATTTAATTAAAAACAATTTGAATCACGACTGAGAGGATGTCATTCAACAGCAACCGCGAGCAATCCCTCTCCTTCACTTTCCTAGATGTGGCTTACTCTTACAGAGATCTTCGGGCAGTGAAGAGGTCTATCTTGGAAGAGAAAAATCAAGACCGTCAATGATGTCAACCAGGAAAGCTGGGCAGTGGTGTACAGTTTATTGTATTGATGCCTGACTCCCCCCTCCCCAAACCCTTTAGGTGTCTTGCTGCTAATGACACCTGCGAAACAACGCTGTCTCACACTTGTCTATTAATACATCATCGTCTCGCAGGGCAGGCAGTGCTCCGAGTTTAATTTTAGCACAGTCATCTCTCGGCACTGTGCCACCTCCTATTCTGTAATCTCTGTGTAGGAGGGGTCTGTCTCAAAAGGCAGTGGGTCGCTCAGCGTTTTTTCTGGATGTTTATGTAGGCTACAGGTGACGCGGCCCGCCCCTCTCCTGCTGCAAACATATCATTCACCCGGCCTCACTTCAGGACTCTTTAAGGCTTCCTGTTTGCTGTGTCTCCTTTTGGCTTGACAGCATCTGCTGAGTTGCATTTGGTACAGCTGAAAAAGCAAGGATTGTTTTTTTGTTTTGTTTTTTTGGGGGGTGCTCAATAACAGCATCATTGTGACATTTCTGCAACAACTTGGAATTAAACTAGGTTGAGCTCTTTCAGCCCTACTTGTACCGGGCTCCTTTGTTTGTTTGACTTGCGAGGCAGCGTCCCTCCCAAAAGAATAGCAAAATAACTATTGAGGTCACGTTTCCTTGTCTGTGAAAGTGGGTCACTTGTTTCACTGGTCAGCCTCGGGAAGACATGGTAAACATTACAATCGCAGAGGACATGATACCCACTCGCAAGACCTATTAGTCTGTCAGCAACAAAACTTATCATGTGGCTCCTAGCAGCCGTAACAGTTTTGATGTCATTACCGAGTTTTTTGTGGGTTTTTTTTATGGGAGCAGATTCTCAGGTTTATGTGCTCTGATGACAGCACAGAAGTACAAGCGGTGATACGCTGCTGAGCCACTCCTGACCTGTTTTCAGTGATCGGCTGACATTTACCTGTTTGTTTCAAAACTATCATAGCCACACTCCCCTTGGAATCAAGTTTCCATTTAGAGCACGTAATTAAAGGTCTAACATCCCCACCCTCCTTTCCTCTCCCATTCTCTCTGTCTGTCCTCCTCCTCTCTCTCTCTCTCTTTCTCACTCTCTCACTTTCCAGTGATTTATCCACTCACAAAGTCCACTGCTGATTCACCCATTGACCAAACAAACCCACTTGGCAGGATGGAAGACGTTCCTCCTGTGTCTCATTTTCACCTCTTCATCTCCCGCCCCCACCCGCAGGTAAACAGCAGGAGACACCACGCCTTCCCCTGACCCGGGTCACTGGGAAGAAATGTAAAAAGGCCGGCGACCCCCATGTCAACAACCACGGTGACATCACATCAGGCGTGTCAGTCTCCCCATTGTGCTCTGGCAGGTGTACATTACATGCTCCAGCAATGAGAGACAAATATGCTAAATGGCTCTCGAAGGGCTGCACCAGCTCTGTGGAGAGCCCTTGTGCAACACTGCAACTCAGCTGTGGAAATCCTGTGCCTGTGTTATTTATCGAACTCATTATGACATTATTTTTTTGTCCGCGTCATCAATAGACAAATGAACATAAAAGACTCTTATCAGGAACAAGAGAAATGTTGAAATCAGTGAGAGCAGGTAAGGAATATCTCCATGTAAACATCATTTTAGATGCTAAATCAATTTGAATTGTGCTGCTCAGCAGCACCCCCTATGTTTGGGAAGTAAGCTAGGGCTTGTTTACATCAAATCAAGTGCGCACCAAAATCTTAGTTTACTATTAAGGCGCTCTTTCAGACACAAAGGGTGTCTGACAGCTAGAACGTGATATAAATAATGTCTCCATCACTTTACACGCATACGGGTTTATTTCCCCAAAGGAATTAGAATAAAAGCAGCATGCATGTTTCATTGAGTATATGTTTAAAAATTACCTTTTGATGATTAGTACTCTAAAGTACCGGCTGTTTTTTTTTGTTGTTGTTGTTGTTGTTTTTTTTTGTTTTTTTTGGTAACAGGGAAAAAGACCATGAGGCCACGGGGTAGTGATCGTGCCAATATGAACTGCGTAACATCGTCCTCTCCCACAACAGGATTACGCACTATCCATCTCTTGCGCAGCATCCTATTCCGAGCTCCTTCCTTCACACGCCATTCCCGGCTGTGTCCACGCTGCTGTTTACAGCTCCATTTAAACAATAAGCTCCAACGCGGCTCAAGTTGTGTGAGCGGCTGGGAGGCACGGCGTGTGTCGTTAGACAAACGCAGTGGAAATTCCCATTGGATTTCATTTGGCTTGTCGCTCGTGCTCTCTGACGCAGTTTCATTTACCTGTTGTCATTTCGATGATGAAACACTCGCGCTACATAAAGTGCTCCTAGTCTTTTACAAAACAAACCTCTCGCCTGACTCCATTACAAACAGGACACGAAGGTAGTACTTTATTTTTCTGCATACTTTGGTTTTTTTTTTTTTACCTTTTCACCCACTAGTTATGAATTACATCGTGGTATTCACTACGTAAAATACGCAGCCGTAGGTTGCTCGAGCCCTACAATAACATAATTTACTTACGTGTTTATCCCAAGCCTGTTTTCCTCTCGTGCCGAACGACTGTCATCCATTCCCTGTCCGCTCCCCGGGTGTCAGTCAGCCCGGCTCCCCGCTGACTGGCTCAATGGGTGGTCGGTCCACCTGGCTTCCTTTTCAGCCTTATTCTCATTATTATCCATCTTGAAGCAGTGACACACGTTATTACAGTATATCCCCCTATCGATTTTTCCATAGCGCAACATGGGAACCCCGCCCCTGACACTCCCCCGGCCGCTGGTTGGCCAGCGCGCTGGAGAGTCTTTCCCCCTCATCGGAATCACATGTGGCTGACGCATGTTTACAAACATCGTGAAATCACATGGTAATGGGCACTGTTTTACCGTAAACCGCTTCGCTTTGACGCAGCTTCCAGAGCTGTCGTGAGAGGCGTATTTCTTGCTCACCCCCACCAACAAGGGAGAGACACCTACAATAATCCCACGGTAAATTCTGGAAAGATGCTTTACAAACGTCACAGGATGAATATTCTAGGAATATGGTTGTGAGTGTAATGGAGTTCCTGTAATATGGGCGTAATAATATTTGAGATGCTTATATGGGGCCTGGGATCTGTAGGAGGTTAAAAAAAGCAAGCAAGCAAGCAAACAAACAAAAACAATGTAAGAGAACTGTTAATACTGTATATGTCGGAAGATTACAGAAATATAGTCCGATATAAGGAGATATAAATCTTAAAATCCACGGTAATATATCAATCCTATGATAAATTCTAGAAAGATACTAAACAAACAGTCCCTGTAAAATTTGCGAAATAACACGACATTCCCATATGGGCGTAGGCTATGTAGGAGATTATAAGTAAGTAAGCAAGTAAATAAATAAATAAAGTAAGTAAGAGCACTGTTAATACTGTATTGAGTATCACAAACATACTTTTAGGCCCTAATATTGCAGAAATATTACAGTTAGATTTAAGGAGATATTAGATCTCAAAATCCACTGTAATATTGCAATAATACAACAATCCTATGGTAAATTCTAGAAAGATACTACATAAACATCACAGACGGAATATGTGAGGAAGTTCCTGTAATATGTACGTAATAACACGCGACATGCCTATATGAGGACCTATAGGAGACTATAAACACACACACACACACACACACACACACACACACACACACACACACAGATAAAGAAAAAACATAAAGTAAGAGCACTGTTAATACTGTATTGAGTATCACAAATATACTTTTCGACCCTGCACGAAGATTACAGAAATATAGTCAGATTTAAGGAGATATAGGCCTAGATCTCAAAATCCACTGGATATTGCTGTAGTAGCGAGTTTTTTATGCTAAAAAGGGAATTTATATAATCCTATGGCTTTATTGTGGTTTATGGGATTTATTTTATTATAGCATGGAGTCAGTATAATATTCCTATAGTCCTACAGAGACTGTGAATTTACTTTGGAAATAATAAAAAATATAGTTTTATTTTGTAGGGGTCCAGCATAAACTACATTAAAGATACAGTGCCAATGTTGTTACAGAAGATGGCGCTGTAACACTGATTAAAAATAATATTTTAACTGTGCTCTCAGATAATGAGTTGATGGGGACCATAGTAAACTTTGAGTTGTTCATGTTTTGTTTTGACTTGATTTTTAGTCTCCATAACATTCATATAATATTACTGTAGGCACTGATAGTGTCTCCGTTGTACTTGATAGTAAATTTACAGTGGTCTGTAGTCATACTTTGATTTAATAGTACTTAGTCCAGGACTGTCTTTTCTGTAATTTACATTTTAAAGTTTTGTCATGGTATTTATACTGTATTCAAAGTCTGGTGAATGGTTTCAATAGTTCTTTTTTTCGTCATGCTTAATTCAATTATATTGGTGTTCTCCAGTCAACTTAGTTCTAGCAGTGATAATAACTCCCAGTAGGTGGAGAAGTAGATCAAGAACAGTCAGTTGTTTGTGCTCAAAACATATTAAGCAAATGAATCAACTGATGCCCTACCCAAACTCTTTTACATATGACCATCCTAACAATTCCTAACAATTCAATTACTGATTTATATCCCCTTTTGCATTTGGAGATGTGTGCTGGGTTACTTGGCAGTTGTAGAAAGCCTTTGAATCTGTGGGCTCAGTGAGGGAACTGTTGCCAACTTGCTTGTATGCAGGAGTGAAGGTAACTAACTGAATGTATTCAAGTTACTGTGACTGAGCAGCTTGTTTGTGTACTCGTGTTCTTTGAATACTTTAGTCAGTCATTTTTTACTTAATACATTTTTGCTAAAATATTATACTTAGCTACATTTTAAATCACATCCACTACAGAATTTCAATGTGAATACTTACACAATAGAGTAGCAGCCCCTTCCAGCAGCTACAAATACCACAAAGTAGACTACTATGAGTTATATGACTGCACTGACTCCCTCAATAGTCACTTCTGCTGAGTTTAGGTTGGACTATTCATAGTGTTTCAACTGTTCACGTTTTTAACCACACCTCTGCAACCCCCAAGAACTGTACATCACGTCTCACACTCCTCACACACAAACACACCTACAAACAACCAGAGAGAGAGGGAGGGAGAGCACATGAGAAAGAGAGCTTGTTAACAGAACACAAAGGCTGGCTGCTGAGGCCACGCAAAATACAACAAAGTCAGTACAATCTCCATATCAACCCTGTTTATGAGAAATATATTCACATTCATCATTAGCATTTTCAAAGCAGCGCTATAGACCAGCTTGAGGCAAACATATCAATGATGTACTGGACATCCAAAGCCCTTGTCATTTTGTTGATGGCTAACAGGGCTTGGGTGCTGTTTCGGGCATCGCTGAGGCTGTTTTGCTGATAACTCTTGATGTGACGGAGGCAAGGGAAGCTGCGTTTGCATGCAGCAGAGGTCACCAGCATGGTCAGTGAAATACAAATGATTCTGTGTAAATCCGTAAAAGCATCCTTGTAGCGTAGCATTGAAGTGAGAAATTCCATCATGTCATTCACTACATGTCCCTGTTTTTTTTTCTTTCTTTCCAACAGATGCTTAACCTGGTGTAGCTCCGTGGTCACGTTCTCTTCTGTCACTCAGCAGAAGTGGACCACGGGCTGCAGACATTCGTTGTCTAGGAAAGACACATGTCTGGGGCTGAGCGCCAAGCCCCCGGTCAGGACACCGCCGGCCTCGGTTGAGGAACGTCTTTTCACCTCACCCAGGTCTGTCAATTACCGGGTAGAAACAATGCATGCACAGGGGATCTGGTGATGTAACAATTGTGTGATCAAGTGAGGCCTTGACAAGCTGCTGTAGATGTTCAGGAGGCCGTGCCTGTCTCCTCTCGGGGGTCCCACTCTGGCTTGCACTAGATTTTGTGCACAGGCCCGTTGTTCTGTCCCAAATTCCCCCCCATGAGTCCACTGTGCGTCTGTCTGACAGTGTCACTATGACCCACTAAGTCCACTGCAGAAAGATCTTTGCTGCTTACCTGTTTTCCTGATTGGGTGCTGGTCTCCAGGTCACTGGCGCTTGTAGCACTACACTGATTAGTATGGCTAGTGATCTCAGTCGCTGGCTGTGGCTGATGATGCGAGTCCTTCTCCTACTCCATTTTCTCACGCACCATCTCCTCTTGCTCTTGCACCTCTTCTTCCCCCGGGCAGGTGGAGGAAGCGAGCAATGGGTCCGACTTGTCAGCTTCCCCCCTCAGGTATCACAAAGTTTCCATGTGATGCTGTCTTGTATCACTACACTAAACTGCATTATGCTGTTAGGACGTGGTGGCGCTGTTGGATTAGGTCAGCAAGAGAGTGTATCTGAAAATGGAGCAGATTGGCTTATTCTGCTCGGTAGTTTTCTTGGTCTTTCTGTAGTGGGGCTATGGTAAGGCAAACACAATTCTTGGTAGGGCTACAGCACAACCAAGCCATACCCTACCGCCGCCCATGTCAGGATTTACTGTGTTGGTGCACTTTTCTTGTAAATTCCAATTTTCCAGGTAAAAAAAAAATTTGCATGAGAAAGATCTCAAAACAAAGTTGTTGTCTCTAAAAAGTAACTCAGTAAATTTTACTCCAAGTTTTTGAAATGGGCTACTTTAATTGATTTAAAGTAGACGTGAATCACCAAAGTACCCAAGTACTGTATGTGCACACACATGCAGACTGTCCCAAAGCTGGATATAGAACAATGGTGTTCAGATTTCATATCCATCTCAGACAGATTTTTTTTCCAATAGAAAAAGAGGATGATCGGTAAGGATGGTATCTAGCTAAGTGATGTCAGTGAGTGATTGCAGCTGTTATCATCTGTACTCATTAATAAATCAGCCAATCAGTCGATCAGTAAGTTAGCAACATGTTACATATTTGAATTATATCACACAGCATCCATAATTAACCATTAACTCATCTCTTTATTAAAGTATAGCACATCTTCAGGCAGCATTTGTTGAATATCTATTGCCCATTTTACACTCAAAATTAGTCATTCATAAAATTGAACAGGTGCTTTAGCAAATTTGACATTAAAAGTGATCCAAAGATAATAAGCCATAATAAAGCTAATGACGTAGTTATTTTTATTGAGTAATTTATCAGTGAGGTGCATTACACAGTGTTACAGTTGAATAAAAGGCACACTTTTCTACTATTGTAAAGCATGGGATATTACACAGTGTATCTCTTTCTAATGGCTTAGAAAAATTATTAAACTGCCATATGATCTTTAGCACACTTACATGACAGTACCTACATTACCTTTGTAATAAAGCTATTTTAGCATCAGCTTAACACAAAACAGTGGGTCTTGGATATTTTAGAGGGAAAACAGAAATGCTTGCGTTCATGCAATATGACCTGTGCTATATATCTGCATGACGCTACCTCTCCCCTAATCAAGGCACTTTAGTATTTTTAGAGCAGATAAAGTTGAGTTTGTCCCCACAGTCCCAGCTGCCCCAGGCCTTTCCCTCCAGTGAGATGACCCCACAGCGAAGACTCCAGGCAGGGCACTGTGGCATCTCTTGGTGCCAGGCCTGGTTCTCCTCAGCATCCCTGTTCACCCAGAGCCAGCTGTCAGAAAGGTAGCGCAGGCTGGTCCACACATGCTCCGTCTGGGCCACCTTGCTAATCCTCAGGGCGTGAGACAGAGTGGATTTCGAGGGCAGGCTGGCCAGGTCAGTGTGATGATGGCGGCAGTGTTCCATCGCCTCCTCCCATGTTTTGTTTTCCTTCACCAAAACCAGGTAGTTCTCAAAACAAAGGAAAGATCTCTTCTTGTTGCAGTCTGTTTCAGCAAGGCCATTTTTATTAAGCACCACACAACCATTATCTACACTCTTGTTCACATATTTCAGTTGTGACCCCATCCACAGTGTTGCATTCTCTCCGTCTGACCACTTCAGAATATTGCCATCTCTGTAGAGCCCGATCCAGCAGCGGCTGTTATTGTTCTTGATGTCACTGAGTTGTGCATATTCCTCCTGGTTGTGGACTGTGGACAGGTCGGTGTGGTGCTTCATGCAGTATTTTCTGGCCTCTGACCACATCATTCTCTTGGAGATGTAAATATGTTTCCCGACAACACAGAAGACCAACATACAGAGAGCTGTGAGAAGCAGCAGCCTGACAGCAGTTTTCATCATTGCTTTGATTTCAAGCTCCCCTTGTATTGTGACTTTATCTCATCCTGTTCAAGGCTTTTATGATGTCTAAAGGAGGAAAGCACCCAATCACAATGTAGAAAAGGCCATTATGAAAATACAGAAGGAGGCATGCTCACAGGTGTGCCGATACAAACTGATTTGCAAACCACAAATTTTTGAATATGAGGCTTTGTGGCAAATTTCTGATGATGGTAATGCTGAGATTTAGTGCTGGCAATATTGTGGAAAAGTTCGTTTTTTTCCCCGAAATTTAATTAAAAGAGTGAAACTCTCATCTATTCTAGATTTGTTACACATAAAGTGAAATATTTCAAGACTTTTTTTAATGACCAGTCCAAAAAAAAGTATTTATAATACAGAAATGTTGACATTCTGAAAAGTATGTTCATTAACACACTCAGTACTTGGTCGGGGCTCCTTTTGCATGAATTACTGCATCTATGTGGCATGGCATGAAGGCAACATGGTGCCCTCTTGCTGAAAAACCATTGCTAAAGTGCCTTCTAGAGTGCCAAAGACAAGTGGAAGTGCCCCATTGTCTGCCCCTCACATGGAAAAAAGATTAAATGCCCTCTAGGGTTCCCCTTTATGCAATAAATAAATGAACAATAATAATAATAATAATAAATTATAATAAATTAGGCGCCCCTCTAATGGAGAGGCACCCCTCTAGTGGATAAAATGTGATGCAGTGCTGTAAAGGGTGTCCCAGTAGGTGCCCTTTTTTATTTTTTTCGCCCCTGCACTTCAAACAGTCTGAGTCTGCCACTGGACAATTATATTAGTTAGTGTGTGTGTGTGTTGTGGAAGAGGCTGCACGTGACAAAGTAGGTTGCCAGTGTGTATGCAAAATTATAGTATTTAGGTGACACTTTACTCACTCCAGGATTTTTATTTGGGTATGTCAAGGGTAATTGTTAAGGGTTCAGGACAAGGTTAGTCCTAATTTGTATTTACCTCTCACCCACACATGCCCAACCTCACTCTAAGTTTAATCTGTTGGTTTTAACACTAATGCTAAAACTAACTCCAGAATATATAGAATTAGGAGTTAAAACCTGCAGATTGGCCAATTAGACAATGATCAAATGATACAATCAGTGCACATTCAAATTTTCTGTGCGCTATTTTATTTCTACTGAGAAACAATGTTTTTTACTTGACCTGTGGGGGGTGCACAGTTAATTTGGCTCTCCTTCCTTAGACTGGGTTTAGATGCATCACAGCACTGTAGAAAGTCAAACTAACACCAGTAAAATAAACTGGTGAAAACCACACCTCTACAACCAAAAAAAAAACACAAAACACTCAAGTTTCTGCATCTGCCTGCATGGTAATCATTGTTTGTTTTGGGAGACATTTTTATGTCACAATCACAAAAACATCATAATTTGTCAGAAAATACTGCAGACAACTCCACACCAGTGGTCCTCAGCCAGCAAGACGATGCAGAGCTCATAAAGTGTGGTGTTGGTGTCTGATACAGGCTGTAATGTGCCAGACTAGCCATTCTAAAGATCTACTACTGTATTTTGTGGAGTAAGCATAAACTTATCCATACAGTTAAACACAGCACTCCTCTCAGTGGCATGTAACCTGACCAAATTCTCCAATCAGCGTCTTTGTATCATTAAATCTTGTAAATGGCATGAAGAAGCCAGCCAATCAACTGAAGATCACATTTACTTTTTCACTCTGCACTGTCAGATTAGTCAAAATATTGACTTGCATTTTAGAATACACTTTAGATGCCCGTGGAAACCTGGCATGAAGAATTAAAGCAAGTCATCCTAGAGTAAAATCTATTTTTAATTGGCATGTTCACTTCCATTCATCTTTTCAATATTTTTTTTTATTTTAAATTTTTTACAACATTTTATGGTAAGTGATTTGTATCCACCTGTCTATTTTAAAACAAGATGAATTATTGTGTTGCCTCTGGTGGAGATTAAACCAAGAAAAGGTAGCTTGTAATCAATCACATTGGTTAATGAGCTTTACTTGGATCAAGAGGCAAATGCTTTGCATGGCAGGGTGGGTCCATTCTCTTTGGTGTGTCATTGCAAATGCAGGAATAGATGTTTTTGGTTTAACTGGATCGTTTATATCATTCCAATCCTGCAATACACTGCAGATTCGTTGTCTTGAGCTCTCTAGACGGAGGTAGACTTTTGGTCAGTTCCTTTCACCTGATGTGTTTGTGCATATCTGAATCTATATGTTTATGTGTGAGTGTGTTAATGGGTTGTGAACAGTTTGTGCCTATAGCAGGAAAAGATTGCTTTCCTGAGAGCAGTTATGTGTTTTATTATTCTAAATTATGAGTTGTGATTTAGGTTGCATATCAATTTTCAACTCAGCCGAAGGCAAGACAGCCAAATGCTAGAAATATTGTAAACAATCACAGTTTATGAGGCACACAGGTAGTTCTAACAGAGAAAGCAGGCTATTTACACATGCAGTACATTATGAAAACAACCAGTTGTTCAGAATAGAAGCTAAAATACATTTGGGCCTACTGTTGGTGTGGAGAGAAAAAAAAGCTTCATAATAAACAGTTTTTATAGAAGAGATAAGGCAGTCTTGGGAATCCTGAACTCAGGTTATTTCACAGCAGTGCACCATAAGAGAGATTGAGTTTACTGGCCTGCTGTCTTAAAACCCCCCGTCTGATTTGCTCAGTAAAAAATGATGCTACTGCCTTTCAGCATTCCCAGAGATGCAGTGGTAACAGTCAGTAAAAAAGCATCAGTATTTATAAGAAACTGTACAATGATGTCATGACGAAAATCACAACACAACTACAAAAATAGAAATGCACCTGGTAGTCTATCCCAGTTGATAAGCATTGATAAAAGGTAACATGGTTCACTGATTATAATTATGCTACCAGTCTACATCCAGCAATTAGGAAAGCACTAGTTCGAATTGACATTTACACATTAAAATAGCTTGCTAGCATTATTTACATTCCACGGTTTAAAAAAAAAAAAAATCTTTTGCAGCTTGCTAGCAAACTACTGTGTGGGCTGTTACTCTATGTCTCAGGTCTTCTCGCTTTTATGACAAATGATAATGTTAACAAGCCATTTTTAGTTGAACTGAGGGACTCATTTGTATTTTTTGTTAACAATGTTACAGATGCCTTGTTAAAAAAGTAACCAGTTATTCAAGCTCCTAGTCACATGGTAATACTAATATCACCAAAGTTCAGGAAATATTATGGCCATTCATTTTTTTTTTTTCAAATAAAAAAAACAACAACAAAAAAAACAGGTGGGTGGGTTAGGGGGTTGGGGGTTAAGGTTAGGGCTTACCCTAACCTAACTCACAGACCCTAAAAAACTGTTTCCTACATGCATCCACTCATTCAGTTGAAAACCTAGGGTACAAGAGCAATGGATAATTAAATTGCATTAGCGAATTGAAATCTTAAAAAAAATGCTTGTGAAAAGACTATGTACATAACAACTTTAGCCCAGTACAGAACTACAATTTCCAGAGTGATTAACACCACAGTGTCATTTTCCATTGACTGGCTAATTCTGTTCAAACAAAATAGTTTTGCAACAGATTGTAACCAGTTGTAAGATACAGCGTTGTACAGATTCCCAAGCAGTGAACGTTCCAAAGAACGGTGGGTCGGATTTTTATGATATGACTAACATTCTGATAACAGCGTCAGGATGCTAAGGTTGTTATGGAGCACAGAGCTAGTCACTATGTCAGAGGCTGAGGAGAGTAAAACTGTGGAAGGAGCAGAGGACCTGTTCTCATCACGCAATCGCTCAGGTATTGGGTATTGCAGCAGATGCTAATTTCGAAACATTCATAATCACTGATAACAGAAAGGAGGCTTGCTTCACTGAGATAAGTACCCTATCTGATATGGATCAGCGGTAATTATCACAACTGAGTGAAGTTGGACAAGTAACTAACATTGGTACTAGAGTGTGGATACTGCTCCGAGCCTATTGGGACCCGTCAAGACAGGCTTTTTCAGGCGGTAAATGTAACCTAGCAATGGAAGAAAAGCAAAATCTCGGGCTCGGGTCGGGTTTGGACACAAAAAAACCCAATTCTAGTTGGTGCCATGTGACTAATCAGACCTTTGGTGTTCTTTATAGCCCATGGCACACTTGTTCTTCACTGGTGTCTCATCTAAGGTTTAGGCAAACAGAGAGGCTACAAAAGCAAACAGTTCCTAGATCCTTTATACAATAATACAAAACTGGTCTCCTTTTCAACTGCCTGGTTTCATTGGTTTCATTTCACCACACTTGTGGGTTACAACAATAGAGCATACTGTGCTTTTTCATCAAGGATCGACAACAAAAATTTGGCATTACTTTGGCGATTTTGTTCTTGTCCTGTTGACAAGTCTCTGTCCCAAACACAGCAGGTAGGCTCCATGTCACTGACAAAACACCAGCAGAGGCCAGCGATCCCACACTCTTCACATTACAGGCATTGTCGTTATCGTCATCACAGTCATCATCAGCTTCATCATCATCATCGTCGTCGTCCCAAGGGGTAAAGGGTGGAGAGAGGGTGGATAGTGAATCAAGATGGGATTCGTGTCGAATGCATGACAGTGTTTGGACAGTCTCTGAGGCAATGGAGGGGGTTGGGGTTGACTGAGACCTAGTGGGTGTTGGGGAACAGGATGCGGAGGGGAGGGGCGAGGGGGTAGAGGTGGAGGTGTCGAGGTTTCATTCACATCTCTGTGTCGGCTACGGCAGTCTGGCTGGCAGAGTGTCCGTTTGTGGAGGGTGCGGTGTTGGTCCCATTTTCTGGTGGAGATTCTCCATTGATTGTGGGCTTGTCAAGGGGCTCCTGGGGTAGAGGGGCCACAGAGACCAGGGTATTGGCCTGGTTCTCCTCATCCACCTGGAAAGACTCGGCCTAAGGAAATGACACAGGAAAATTTATTAGATATGGGTGTTAAGTTGGGTTTAAGTTCATGATTTACTTTGCAAATATTATGCCACTGTTAAAATATGAAGAGGCAAATGGTCAAGAATGTGTCCAAATGAAAGTATCTTTATTTTGTGGGTGTTCAAAAACAACAAAAAAAGTGTTCTTCATTAACATAGTTTATGGCTTTGCAGCTTTGCATACGCACAGGTGGGTGTTGGTAAATAACTGTTCTGCTGTAGGGAGCTTATCACATGATGTAACCGAGATTCTTTTGCCTATAGCACTGCTGAGAATATGATCCAAACTAAACTGATTTTGTGGCGAGCCGCATTAGTCAATCTGTGACAGCTCTGAGGTTAATATTTGCTGTCTGTGATAGAAACATGAGCGACTTATCCCAAAAACAACAGGCCAAATGGAGGCAGTTCGACATGCCATTCTAGCCGTCATATGGGTGTGCCCCATATGAAAGCTCTTTAAAAATGATGTCATAAGCTCTGTAAGAAAAGTAAAAAAGTGAAACCATCTGTGGCCCCCTGGCAAGGGGCTGAAGTAGAAACAGCAGAGAGGACTTATGGCTGCTTTGAGTTGGGGCACATGAGATTCAAGCACATCCGCCCTTGAGTAAGTTGACTGAAGGATGACCAGAAGTTTTACCTCAAAGCCATACATTTTTTTTATAAACAGCTCACCTTGTACAGACTCAGTGAGCTGGATTTTGTTGGGGCCAGAGCATTTTCTCAGGTTAACAAAGACAGTTGCCCCCAGTCCACAATCTTCGAGCTTTCTGTCTTTATTGACCAAGAAGGAATACAATATAGGGGAGAAATAGACATATAGATCCAGGTGGGGGTTTTGTTTTGCAGCTTGGTTGACCACCATTATGCAATTAGTTCAATTTGTCTTCTCATCAACCTCAGGAATTCCAGATAAATCCTGCTTGAAACACTGAGAAGGATGCCTTAGCGGCATGTCAAGACAACAGCCTTGGTCAAATTTTATATGGATGCACATATTTATGCTTCTCCTGATTTCTAGAATAGTCTGCAGCGATTTCATGATGGTTTTGTTGCAGTCTTGAGCTTCAACACCAACTGATTTTTGCAAAAGTAGCTATGGAGTGTCTTTGTTTCTTTTCTATGCATCAGAGTAGGCTTGCAATCAAAAAATGTTTTATTGCAAGTAAAATAAATTCCAAATCTAAAGGTTTTGTTTGCAAATCCAAAACTTTTGCTTGCTGTTGAGCTGAATCTTGTCGGTGGGGCTTACGCTGAAAGATGTTAGACATGTATCTATTGTCCAGTCTTGATCAGACTGACAGTTTGGCAACATCCATAGTAGTAATTTAATAGTTGGCTATAGCAGCTGTTCTGATTTGCACTCCTATCCAGAAGGTGGCAGTAATTCTATTACAACTGTGGATGTTCCCAAGCTGTCATTCCGACTGAAGATGTGTTTTACATGTTTCAGCCCAAAAGTTTCAGCTCAACAGCAAGCAAAACTCTTGGATTCGCAAATAAAACCTTTGGATTTGCAAACAAAAGTTTTTGATTTGTATTTTGCTCACAAATATATTTATATTTTTTTTGATTTCACTGATAGTTTTGCTCTCAAATCTGTTTTTTGATTACAAACCTATTCTGTTTATTGCATTACAAAGAAACAAAAACATTTCATAAGTATCAGCTTAGTTGGCAGGAACCTCCACTAATCCACTCACCAATCGGACTCCCTTGGAGTTCTTGCGGTGGGTCTTCAGGACATATCCAGCTACCAGCAGTGCAGCCAGCAACAGACCAGCCAGCAGCAGGGAAACCAGCACCAGCTTAGAGTTCTTCTCCCATTGAGGAACTGCTTCTTCCACGCCAATCTGATCAGATCCAAAAACAAAAGTGGAACAGGTACTTAAATCATCAGAGCAAGCTATGCATACTGAAAGGACAAACATACAGATGTACATTGTATAGAATTGTTTTGGTGGCAGAAGGAAATCCTGACATCAGGTTACCATTACTGGTCCATGTATAGGCAGTGGGGTTCCCATTGAGGAATGGCTTTCTTAATAACTGAACAACAACTCGCATGAGAAAACAGTGGTAAGGAACTTGTATGTTCTGTAAAAACAGTTACAAAGACTAAAGAGCTTTTATTGTAGTGGATCCACATTAATACTGATTAATGCATGCTGACCCATGTAACTATCATGGTCAAAAGTTAGATTAAAACAAAGAGCGATGTGTCAGCAGAAATGGCCGTATCAAGATACAAAGAGGCCACTGAATATACTGTAGCCAGTATAATGAGCAATGAGTGAATGGTTGAAACACTGATTAGTATTTAATATACAATATATAAGTTGTATGGCAGAGACTGGAGGGTAACAGAGCACATTTCTGATGGCAGAGTGACACAAGGGGCAGACAGTGGGAAGAAACAACCCCAATTTATTCCCACGGGGAAGACAAAATGGATTGCAGCTGACAAGTGAATCGTTTGTGGGATTTTTTTTTTTGTTTGTCATCCAGACTGTCATCCTGGCAGCTTGGAGCCTGTAGGAAGGCCTGCATTCATCCTGGAAATTGGCGTGGCGTGTTTTTTCCCCCAGTTTATCACCCTGTCTGGTTAGATTATGAGTCAAAGCATCAGTTTCATATTATGGCAAATCCAGAGGATGCAACACATTACAATGGGATATATAGGATGTGCACTTATATGGTCCTTTGTAATGTATTGTTTGATTTACTGTGTTGTGACTCTTCTCCCCATGGGGAGCCGGGGCTCTGTTTATACATCAGGGTCACACTGAGTACAACTTATGTTGTCTTGCTCATGCCTGTAAGAATGGAATTCTTGAATGAAATTTAATATAAACTGAGTTAAAACTATGATTCATGTGGAAGAGCAGCCCAGAAACAGACTTAATCATGGATCCAGCATAAACATCCTCTGACAGGCGTTGTAAAAAATCCCATTATTATGTGACAAGGATGAGATAAATATGTTCACATTCCCACCAACTTTCGTTCCACCATACTAAATGTGTTGAGTGCATATTTTTGACTGCATTGATTTTCGAGTACTGTACCTTATCTTTGATGTTGTCGTTATTGAACTTCTCAGCCATGCCTGCAGCATCATCTGTAAATCAAGAAGGAGAGGACATGGAAATGGTATTAAACTCTTTGGACCCAATCATAATGAAACATATCCAAAACAATGCTACAACAGTAAAAAGCCCTTATTATACTGTCTGTTAAACACTGACCAACATGCAAGGCCTTAAAGTAGTGTGAACCATGTTTACAATGTCCTTTGGCCCATCTTTTTCATCTTATAAATCTAAAATTATCCCAAGGCTGCAGCTAACCTTCCACATACTGCCCAGATACAAGGATTTCATCAGAGTTGTCCTCTTGGAAGATATTCAGTTTGCAGTCTTCCCCACACAGCTCTTGCAGAACACTAGCAATCTTGGACCTGGTATCTTCCTGTAAGGAGACCAAAACACAAGATAATTAATCATAGCTGAGAAAGAAGCATTGCTGGTCCATATATAGGAGCTCTCTGGGGAATGGGTTTCTCAGAACAATAACTTTTATGAGAAAACCAAAGGGGAAAAAAGCACGTAAATTCTTCAAAAACAGGTACACAGGTTAAAAAGCCTTTATTATAGTGGATCCTCATTAACATGAACTAACCAGGTTTTTTGATCTTTGGTGTATGGTGTATTTGTGCATCTCTTTGTGACCCTGCAGACCTGTTTGGGTCAACACTTGTTGGTCATTTTTAAAACAGAGCCGTTACAATGAAGGCTTCTTAATCTTTGTACCTGCAGATGGAGTGTCTTTGTTTTTGGTTAAAGGATAATTTCTGTTGAAGCATTTTCTAATTCATGAAAGGGATTATGCTTGTTCCTGTATTTATTCATCCATCACAATTAACAAACTTGCAATCACACAAATCAACTGTTGTGTATGCAATTGTGTACCCGTAGATCACTTCTTACTTAACATGAATGCATTTGTGCCGACTAATCATACATACATTAAAACAAATACTTAAGGCCCAGACACACCAAACCGACATCAAACAACTAGCAGCGACAAAGGCCGAGCGTTGTGTTGCGTCATGCTGCTGATGCAACATGCTCAGTCGATTGAACAGCTGCCGACAGGGGTCCAACTAGTGCCAACAGTGCAGGATACACCGCAAAAACTAGAGCCACAGACGCTCACTGACAGCCAGACATTGGCTGACGGCTGACCGTTGGCTTGGTGTGTCACGGCCTTTATATGCTATCTCAAGCAATCAACCCCCTGCGCAAGCAGAGTGCCCAACCTTCCCTGTCACCTTGAATGATCCTCTAACTCTCCCATAATCTCTCCTCCTGCCTTAACTCAATAAATGATGCCACAACCTTGGGTAGCTCTTTCCCCAATGCAATTCCATCCAAACAAAGTCAGAATTTGCCACAGACGCCTGCACAAGCCTTTGATCCCAGTTCAGGAGTGGACAGATGGCTTGCTTGCTTACAAGACTGCTTAGCTATGGGCCAGGGAAATGAAAGTGACCTTCCATCCAGATGAGCAGCTCTTTCAGAACGCTATAGCTTGTACGATCACTCTGAGCTTTTGTTGATGCAACATTCGGTCACAAAATTTGGTCTGCCACAGTGTCAAAAAGGTTCACAACTGCTGTTATAGAGGCAGCAAGCACACCTGTCTCACACCTGCCTTATTTACAGCTTTATCCTTATTCTTTCATACAGTATATCAGCTCAGATGTGAAGAATCTGAGCTGATATACTGTAATCAGGCCAGCAAACTAGCAAAGTTCCTGCCCTGCCCTGCACTGCAGTGATCCTCTCCTTAAACAACACACACTGCCAGCCCTACAGCCTCCTCAGTCTTTCAGTCCCCAGACCTCCACATAGCTGTGATTCCTGTTAACCTCAAAGCCACTACCCCGACACTGAGGAATCTTTTTGAATCTGTACACACACCCACACACACACACACATCTCTGCCGCCATAGATCACTCATTCTACAGCAGCACTGAGCCTACCCTTTGCAGCAACGCTTTCAACACACTCGCCTTCATAACTCAGCTGCTGTGCTGACTGAGAAATCTCTTGGACTTCCTTCTCACCTGGTAGGGAGAAGTCAGGCAAGGAGGGCTGCTGTGCTTCACTGGCTTCCTTGTTTTACAGGCATCAGAGATGTGATTGTCACTGGATTTTAATTGCAAACAATTTTCTGCTCAATTCATGTTTTGCAAGCTGAATGCAAATTGGGAACGGCATTGAAACCATTCCAAAAAGTATTTTCCTGTCAATTGCAAAGTGTGTGTAAGAGAGTGAGAAGGCAGTGTGTGCATACATAGTTTGCCCCCCTGCAGGATCACTTGGCCCCTCTAAGCTTCTTAACTGCCTTCTCTATTGTTTTGTAAATTCCCCTGAAATATTATCTTTGAACAAACCAGATTTTGTTGTCTGCTCTACATCATGTATAAGCAAACAACGCCGGAAAAATTAGAAGTCAGCGTTGTGTGAACTCACACAGTTGGAGGGGGCCTTCAGTTTCAGGCGGACAGCATCTTTGTCCTGGACAGCGTCTTTGGTGACACAGATGACATCAGACGGTGGAGCAGGCTGAGGAGAGAAAGCACATTCAGTATCCAGTGACGCCTCCACACTGCAAAAAATATCCACCCTAGCAAGGCTTCTCTTCAGTGTTAAAATCTTTTTCTTTTCTTTTTTTTCAAACAAGTCAATAAATCTGACAGTGGCTGGAGATAATCCCACTTGTTTCCAATGCTATTTAACTTGTTTCCAGAATTTTCTTGAATCAGATGTCATTTTCTTGATCCCTGAAACTGCACTGGAAAATGTGGGGATTATCTCATCCCACTGACAGTTTTTTTCCCATGTTTGAAGAATGGCATGATTTTAACACTGAATATGAGACTAAATAACTTGTTCAGATGAACTTTTTTTTTTTTTTTTGCAGTAGACAGAGTTAGGATGTTGTACGGCATTGTTCAATGTGTGCAGACTACTTAGTAGCGAGTTGCTAATTCATATAACATATTATATATACCATTTCAATTAAATGTCTGTGACTCTGGCTCAGGCCTTCTTTCATGAACATGTTGTTTGTCTCTATCTTTTGATTCTATTTCATGATTATTAATGAAAAATACATGTGCATGTACAGTATGGCATTCTCACTTTGAATAGTAATTTAATTTAGTTTTAGCTTTTGATACACATCACAGAGGAACTGAAGGAAATCAATGCGTCCCACCGATTCAGGGATCAAGATCAATTATTCATAAACTACAAACTTGGCTTGTATTTGACTGTAAGCTTAAAATTTGTCTGTAAGAATTCCTTATAAATGAGCCCCCCAGAGATGATGTTCACAGTAGCAGGAAAATCCATCTTCTTTTTCTCATGCCCAAAATATTAACCACTCTCCCTTCTCCCTCAGAGAATAATTATTTGCCAACACTGTAGTCGTAAACTAAGACCTGAAGTGAAGAGTTTCATGCCAAAATTTAACTTTCCACTATTTGAATAAAATCCTTACCAAAAAAATGATCACTGGCATGAATTCTTAATAAATAGTAGTGTATATTACCTTGAGTTCTGTACAAAAAGCTGACTGTTTAAAGAGGGCAATTAAAAAAAAAAAAAAAGCAATATATATTAGTTGACTTTTTTTTTTCCACAAAAGCCATTCAAATACAGTGAGGTTACACATTAAAAATCCATAATGTCATATCAAAATCCTGCATACTAATATTATGTTTGCATACTTTTGCAAGTACCTCCAGGTTCAGTCCTAAAGGGTGATGATTTATTGACAATTTATCATATCACCCTGAATTAGGATTGCCTACCTGAAATGTAGAGCATATCAATCTACATGGGTTGCAAATCAGCAGCCCATGCTGACCAGAGCTGAAGATAAATTACCTGTGGTTGTAGCAGGGTTTGGAATGCAGAACTAAAATGTCGTTTACAGCACGCTCAAGTCCCAGATGGTTGTGCAACTTTGAGTCAGTGAAGAAGAGTGGGTGATCTGAACAGGCTGCTTCACTTCAGTGTATTATCTCACCTGTGGTACATAGTTGGGTCCATCACCCCTGGCGGGCTGAGGTGCCTTGGTCTGTGGTCCCAAAATCTTTGTTTCCTGGCTCACTGTGACATCTTTGAGCCCAGTTTCCTCATCAACTGCCTTCCCTTGGGCTCCAGGGCTGCCATCTTCAGCCTGCTCTACTTGCCCTCCCTCCTCTGTTGTGGTAGCTGCTGGGTGTGAAGGGAAACTGGGGACGGTTAAGGTAGGGTAAACCCGCATCTGGCCTTTTGTGTCCGTTTCTGAAAAGACAAGTCAACTTTAACCATGAGTTCCTTTGTTTCTAAAAGTTTCTGCATCACCATTAGATACTGGCAACAGAGGAGGAAGGTTCATATTGTATATGGATTACATTAGATCCTGTAACCTGCGCTCTATGTCTCGCCATCTGTCTTCTTTTCCTGTCATCTACATCTCCCCTGTTTGATTCAAGTATATTTAACCGGTGAAAAAAAAAGAGACCATAGCTTTCACTTCGATTCATCTAGGATTCATAGAGTTGACAAAACAATGCTTCTTTAACACCAAATCCAAATTAAAAAAAAGTAGAGCAGGTCTATATTTCTCACCAGGAGATTTAGTTGTAATTGACATCGCGTCTCCTCGTGCTAATTCCTTCGTTCCCGCTGTTGTTGGTGGCCCTGTGATGACTTCCTCTTCCTCTGCCATGATACCAGCTGTAAAATCACAATCAGGTTATGTTATTTGGCATGTACATTTGATTTGCAGCAATTTGTCTTGGTGGCAGAGATGTAAGGACCAATAACAAGCATCATCCAGAGGCAAACCATACAAGAGATCGTGTATCTTGGACTGATTAAAATACTCCTATTACAAGGCTTACATGGTCCATATGAAATTTTCTTTTTCAGTTGTGCTTGTAACTCTTTCCAGATTTGTTGAAGTCTCAGATTGCTTGAAAGAGACTCACATGCGCAAAGAAACTTCGCATCTATTGATCTTTACGACCGATAGTGATCAAACCACACCCATATTGTGTGTTTGTACCCATCCCTCAGGGAACAATGAGTGTGTGCATGTGCTCCAGAATAAGATGTTTGCACTGGGGTGGTGCCTTCACTCATTAATAGGCTGCTCCCATGGCCTGACCTGAAATCAATTAGGCCTTAACACCGTGGAACTGGCTGTAATTAATAACCCAGTGGTGGGGTAATTCCCTTCACAGCCTGAGCAAATAAACCCTTCCTCAGTCCAAGTCCTGGTCCAGCCAGCCAAAAGCTCTGACCTCTTGTACACTCCCACTGGGACGGGTACTTTGAGCTCCTGAGGGAAATCTGTCAGCTAATAGCAGACATAATGTCAGCTATGCAGCAGACCCAAGCCAAATAGAATTTGCAAATTTTTTTTTTTTTTGATAATTATTATTATTATTATTAACATATGTGGTAAAACAAAGGATTCAACACACCAGGGCAGTTACAGGTGATCTGCCAATCAGAGAAAAGAACACCAACTGCCTGTTGCTCATGTCTATGTTGTATCTGTTAAACCCCCATTAAACCTGTTCAATGAATATGCAGGCTAAAGCAAAAACTGCCAAAGATTGGTAAATACCAGTTGACCCAGATCTACTCTGGAAGCAGATGGGCTTACTGTATGACTGAACTTTTGTGACATTTAACTGGAAATTGTGACCTATTGACTATGTGAAGACTACACTATGCAACTTTGCATATTGGTGGCTCTAAATGGCAGCTAGAGGTAACCTTTTGAAAAATTTGAACTTCAGTACCCAGAGATTATGCCTGTGTGGCATCAATGAGATATACATAGCATGCTCATGTTTACCAGCCCAACCAGTCTGTGGTGGCTTTATAACAAAAGAAGAAGACTTTTAGGCTGATAAACTAGAGGTGTTTTGCTTAAAAATCCTATTTACCATATGTCTTGGTATGAAAATCAGCTATTTAGGAGGATAATTCCGTATGTCCTACAACTTGATCGCAATAGGAGGTGTCTTTGTAAAATTTGCTCTGCAGGCATTTATTGTTATTTAATAAAGTGGTAATGGGAGGTCGGAGCCCACAGATTAAATGGTCTGGATTTATTCCCCAGTGTGCTATCTTAACATCAGTTACCATCCTAATGGATGAATCATGCAGTGTGTGAGAGCTCATGGGCGTACACACACAGAGAGCTTTCTTTGTTGTGAGATCGAGGTCCCCAGTGGCCTCTGTGGTGATAAGGGATTAGGTAATGGATCATGCCACAGTAGATAATTTATTTTCTCAGAACCCATTGATGGCCATGTCATGAAGGTATGTGGTTTGATATGCAATCTTTCTCACTGTTTCTCGAAAGATCCAGTGACTCATAAAAAGACACCAATGGAATACACAAAATAAATGTGGGCGAGTAGGTCTCCAAAACATAATACGGTAATGTGGGTGAAATGATTTCCCAACTACTCTGATGAACAGTTGAACGCTCTGATTAAATGCACTGCTGCCAGGTGCCAGGTAGTGACGCTATTGAAAACATCACTCTTTCCAAAATGGTCAAATTTAAATTATGTAATAGACCATTACACAATTTTCCATTAGGAACCTTTTGAATAACAGCCCCTAAATAAGTTGTGCCACTAACTCCACCTCTGATCTTGTTTATGCATGGCTCTAGTAAGATACTTACAGCTTTCAGTTATTTCACCTGCATTAAAATAAGTGGTGATATCATTGATAAGTTGCAGGGCCCATTTGATCTATTGTGCAAAACTTGCAAAAATACTACCACACCCTGTAATCATCACGTTAATGAGCCTGACTTCTTTATTGCTGATATTTGTGCAGGTCAAATGGCATAGGAATGCTCCAGAAGCCAACCTGGAATACCCAGCATGCATTCCTTTTACCCAGATCCCCCTCTCTCTCTCCCTCTCTCTCCCGCTTTCTCTCACTACAGCATTACCTCACTCTTAAAACATTCCCATAATACAATTCAATTCCTCTGCAGATCTCATTACTTCTCACTCTCACTCATGTCGTTCCCCCTCTGGCTGCCTGATTAAGTTTGTTATTGTTCTCAAGTTAAAGGCTCTCTCTGCATTTGCAGTATACCGCCCTCTGTTGAACTCATTTTTCCCCACTACTGCCTTTGTTTACATAGTGATTTATGATAGAAGATGTATTTTTCTCATTCTACACTCTACTGGTGGAGCTTTTGTTCTCTGACTAATAGTACGTGACTGTGAAAAATGAGTTATCTTAAGATCGGTGTACATCTTGTAATATTTCTTAACACCGGAGTAAAAACGGGCTTGTATTTCAGGTTGTGATGGCATAACAGAGCTCTGGAAAGCTTAAATTTATGGTTCAAGCTTGGCATAACTGGGCAGGGACGGCAGACAAGATATATTATCCTCAGTTTATTTATTTATTTTTTCATTCTTCTTTACTCCCTGTCTTGGTATTTTTCTTTTGCTGCTTCTCAGTCAAAATTCCTAATGATAGCGTTGTGGAGGAATATCAAAAATGAATGTCAAAAATGTCTTGTTTTTCTATTAGTTTTACTCCTGATTTTATTTGCATAAACTTTTTTAGCCACAGAGGTTGTTACTCCAGTGTTAAACTGTAGGCCACTTTAAAACATAATCACAGTTGCTAAAGACTGATAAGTCAACCCGAAAGGACCCATCAACACATCTTATGCTCCTCCTGACTGCTGTGGTCTCTTGCAAGCCTATTTTCTGGCAGTAAGAGTGTCTACTGTGTAACTAAAATAATTTCCACTGTTTTTCTTCCGCTTCTGTGTTTTCTTATCATGCTCTTCTCACCGTCTCCGCGGTCACAGCTCGTGGTTTTCACACATAAAGCACAGATCCTCACACAGAGGTGGCACTGTGGCACATGTCCACTGATTTCCGTTGTTAAATCAGTGTGACAGACAGGTGCCACAAGTGTAGAGCAAACACTGTGTGTGTGTGCCGTGCCAGCAGGTGGGTCAGTAGTCTCAAAGGAGGTCTTGTGGTATGCTTAGGGTTAGCAACTGTCCATCGCAGCTGTCTGTTATGTTTGCGCTGCCAAGCAACAGCACAAAAAAAAAAAATCTGTTTTTTGTGGCTATTGTCGTATTCTGTAAAGCATCTATATGATGGAAATAACTCTTATGGAAATAACTCTTCTGCATCTTGGTTTAGATGAATGAGAAAACACATCAGTGGCTTATCTCAAGGCAGTTTAGCAATTTCTCCACTAATGTCAAATATAGCAGAAAGAGTGGGAAGACTCTTCTAGTCATGCTCAAGGCCAGATTTACCATGGAGTCTGAATGCTGCAGCAATTAACGCTTCTTCTCACTATTCTTGGCACGGTTGCTATGGTTCGCTAATAGGAGCATTAGCGTGGGCTCGGACCAGTGACAGGTCAAGGACTCCCTAACCTTGTCTGAGTCTGTCTTTAGACCCCCTGCCCCTCGGCTCCTACCCTACAGCTGCGGTCCGTCACCCATCTCTGGGTGGTCTCTCTGTTTACTCTACAGGACAGGATGAGGTTGAAAATGGGTGAGGTGGTGGGGGCATAAATCAACTCTTTTTTTCCATACAAATGTGACACACAGGAGTAGCAGAGTGCAGAGGCATGCTGTTGTGAGAGCTCTGTGATCACAGGGTGAGTAGTACAGTACTGGAATGTACAACTCTTGTCAAAGGAGTTGTAAATAAAACGACTAAAAAAAAAACAACTCTAAAGATGGATGCTGAGTTCTCTGGAACAGGAAATAGATAGGAATTCCAGTCACTTAAAAACAGAGTGAATCCCAACGGTAGTGACATTAGCTGCATCATTTCCTTAATTATGCAGTGCAAGTTTGTGGTTGGAGTTTAACCAGAGAAAATAAGGAAGATTTTTAATTCTGTGTAAAGGAGGTTTTACTGGCCTCATGATGTCATGGCACCGCTGATACAATCATAAAACCTGGCGGCCAGATTTTTGCAAGGCGAAACGTGCTTGTTTACCTTCAGATACTATCATGCACTCAGCCTGTTGTTTAGCAACACAGCCAACGCAGCCTTAATCAGTGTCTGACCAGCCATTGCTCATATATTACACACAAACAAACTCTCATGACAGGCCGGAGCCCAGCCTAAAGTAGAGCAAAACTGCTGCATACAATTGCCTCCTTATGACCAAGATTTACAGTAACAAACAGTGGTCATACTGTTTATTGTTTTGTTTTGATTGTGGACTTGAGGGGTAAATACATTCACAGTAGTTGAGTTCATACACATTTATCACATGAGAAACATCTGTTGTCTCTGTTGTGGTGTTAATTATGAGATAGAAAAAGGGGAGAAAGTGTGAGCATCTTTTCTGCTGTTGGGGCCTTACTGAATGGTTTGAAGCCATGACCTGTAGTTTTTGTGCTGTAATTGATACAGTGGGGTCCTGTGGTGTCCTCTGCAGCCCTGCTCTGCATGAGGTCCGTCCCATCAGCACACTTCCTGACAGCCTGACCTCTCAACTCGTCACCGCCTCACTGCTTTCTGCCCTCAACCCCTCCACTTGCTCACTCCACAGGGGTCACAGCCAAAGGTAATTCCTCTCTGATTTACCACACCTTTCCGCTAATACATACATCACACAGCCTTGTCTGTCATGCATCCCCAGACGCCCTATCACCAGCAAATACACACACACACACACACACACACAGAGACAACACTGTCCCATGTCTTGCTATCTCTGCACATAAGACCCTGAAGCTCCTAACCATCCTAATTCGCCCCGTCTCCAGATGTTCTTCAGCTTGGGCCTTGACTTCTCTGCTCTCCCTGAGATTTTCCCACCAGATTGCTATGAGTGACGGCTGCGGTCTGGATATCCTCCACCCCACACACCCCTCGTCTCTTGGGGCTTCCGGGTGGAGGAA
>OMLB01001609.1:46801-61174 GCA_900302555.1 Myripristis jacobus
CCCCTTTCATTGTCCGCTACAGTTTCACTGCTCAGCGCATTACCTTGACTGAGAAGCCTGTCTGGGTTGAGTAAATGCAGTTAGTCAGGGGATCCTGTTGCAGATTCAGCCTGATCTCGGCATGAACGCCTCAAAAAGCATCAATATTGTTTTTGCTCAGCGAGAATCTGTTTCATGTCTTTCAAAAAATCCACCCGACTAATTACTTGCCCAGCCCTCAATGGGTGGTATTGAAAAACAACCATACCCCAGACTTTAAGAGGCCATTACATTAAGATGATGAACTGGAGTGCACTCTGCTTTCTGCTTTTGAAACATTCATTGCTTTCACTCTAAGTTTATTACCGTGTGATTTGCCATCTGACACGTTGCCATTGACCTTATTTGGTTCTTTCAGCAAGCAACTTGTTTTGGTTATAGAGCTTCAAAGCTTCACATATCTGAATACACACAGAATAACTGTGCAAGTGTGTGTGTGTGTGTTTATCTAGATATTTACTAGCTACCTCTGGCTTCCTTATCTGGGCTCTGGCCTGGTTTTAAGCTTTATTCTCTACTACGAGTGCAGTGAGGTCTGTGTTGTTTGCTGGTTTCTTGTGTGATCCTGTACATCTGTTACTTCCCTGGATGCTGCTAAAACAATGATTTGCATGATTACAGACTCTGGGGTTGGCAGTGAGGTTGGGCAGGGTTCTTTCCTTAACTACAGGACCTCCTAAAACCACTGCACGGTACAGGCAGGGCATATAGCACGAGCATCATTTGTTTACAAGTTCAGCTCTAGCATACACCAGCCAAAACCCTCAGAGTGAAAAAAAAAATAACAAGTGCATTCCCATCCTGCACTCAATCATGTCACTCCTATAAAGTTACAAAGTTACAAGGTCAAGCAAAACTCAGCATCTTTCTTAAACCCAAATTTTCAGTTTTCACAGCTAATTCACTACTTCAGCTCATGTCGTTTGCCAAAGTCTTCTGAAGCGTTCTCAATAGGGGTTTTCCCCCCCTTGTTTCTGATCATCTCCTGTTCAGTCTTTGTAACTTGTGACCCCTCTCCGGGTTGTCTGGGTAACCATGACGGTTACGGCTCACTAACATCTGTGAATCCGCTCTGACCTCAGTACAGTAAAGTTGTACGGTCAGTCTATCTCGCTTCTTCTTACATAACTCTCTCCGCTCCCACCAGAGGATGACAAGACAATCTGGCAATAAAATAAATGGTCTGAAAAGGAGTTTGTTTGACTCAAGAGATAAATGCTGGATCTCACAGTGTAAATATAGCTAGGAACCAGAGCGCTCTTATTCCTCTTGTCTTCCCTTTCACATCTGCGTGCTATCTGGCATCTGCTATGCTGTTATTCATCCTCTGTGACTCAAACATTTGGTACAGTGGCAGTTTGTCACATGTTTTGAGTTGCTTTGTGTATGCAACTCTTTTTTGGCGACAATAAACGTTGCAGCATATACTTAAAGTGATGCTATACTTCTCGTAAGTGGAACAAAACTCCGCCACTGAATGTGTAGGTTAAACTGATGTCAGCACAACTTTTATTTTCCAAAGCAGATCCAGCTGCCTCTCATTGCAGATGATCTCACTCCTATAAGCTATCCTGTACACTCCATGAATAAGACAGGTTTGAATTAAGCGATTCAGAGTGATTATTCGTTTCCCGCCATGGCAAAAGCCACTGCATCTAATAGCAGGGCTGTAGCACTTGAGTCGGGTCGAGACCACTTGATATTCTTCTCCGCTTCGACCACTTTTGCTTTTTTCTTTTTGGACTACAATTTATAGAGTTGTGCTTGGGTATGTGATGGTCTGTGAAGCGACTAGTACAGAGCTCCTACCGATAAAGCTGCACCTCTATTGATTCCAAAGACACTCCTTTAGCATTATTTTGCATCTGGAAAGAAATGTACAGTTTTTATTGCCTACTTTAGTCTAGGTCTTGCATAGGACTTGATTTGCTCTGGTGTTTGGACTTGATCTTGACTCCAACTCAACTGAATTGTCTTGGAAATGACTTGGAGTCGATTAAGAGCCCCTCGACTACAGCCCCTGTCTAACAGAAATAAATGCAAAACTGATGTTCATGGTCATTGTGAATTTCCATTTCCTGGATGAATGATGCTCTCACTGCATTCTCAATCACAAATCAGGGGACTATACTGTGAAAAAAAAAACAACTTTTACTCAAAGCTCAGTTTACAATGCTAAGCTCAAGTAAGGATGCTGTGGGGGTCAATTGCTTCAGATGGACAATAAATCCGTTGTCGCAATCCAGATGAAGTATTTTTATGCTGGTTACGAGCCATGTTAGCTTTATCTGTACAAGAGTTCTTAACACATAGTTTACATCCCTGATGCCTCTGGATCAGCGTGACCACATTTACAACACACACAACCATCCAAAGTCCACACCCTCCTCTCACATACACACCAACTGGACTCGCATTACCATCTGCTAAATATAAGTACACACATTTCTCAAAGTCCTGGAAGATCACAGGAATCAGGTCAATGAAATAGCAAGCATAGCTCCACAGGGAGGTCCCATGCACTCTGCAGAGGGGCAGAATCTCTAACACTGAATTATTAATGGAAAGAAGAAAGTATATGGGACAAAACACGTTGCTCTATTTAGGCAGCATTAGCTGGGTCATAAGTTCGGAACACAGATCACAAGTTCAGTTAGACTTTGAAAACTTCCTTGTCCACACATGATTTCAAGTCATTGTCTCTGAAATGATCCCTTTGTCTGCCAAGGTAGACTCCAAAGTAATGGTTTCCTCCCTGCATCTTGAAAAAAAAAGCCCTCTTTTCCAAAGCGCTATTGAAAACCTATAAAATCTTCCACATTACTGGTGTGTTTGCAGAACTGAGGGAGTATGTTATCATTCCAGGGAGTATAAAGGTTGTAGGGTTAAAACCTGGATTCAATCCAAGGACCATTCAGACAAACGCCCCCCCCTCCCTGCACCCAGCCCCACCGTCCTGACCCTCCCTTCTCTCCCTCCAGATGGCCATGTTCTCTTTCTTAAAAGTTGAAGCCTCTACAATAAGCTTTTTTGTTTTTGTTTGTTTGTTTGTTTGTTTTACGTACCGTTTAAGAGAGTAGCGATGAGAAGCAAAGTGAACATTTTGCAGGGCCCATTTGGTCTCTGTGTGGATGATGCTGCCATTCTCCTCCTGTGCGTGCACACGTCCCGCAGGGTGTGAAGAGTGTGAGCGAGGGAGAGGGAGAGGAAAAAGAGAAAAGGGTAAAGCTAGTGGGCCAGAACAGTTTAGGGTTTCCTCTTACCCAGAGCGGGACAGGGTGGATAAAGCACCACTTGTGTTCTGTCAGTTTTTATATAGCCCCCCCTCCCTGCCTTCCTCCTCCCTTGCTGAGGCCCAACCCCACACCCCTTCTTTCACTGGCTACTTTAACCCTTCCTCTGTGCCCCCTCCCCTCAAGGAGAAGCAACGCAGAAGGAGGGAAGGAGGAGAATTGGGTCTTGTTGATGTGTTGTGTATTTTCAAAAAAAAAAAAAATTCCGTGCACAACATTCTTCAAATACCCCTCAGTGAGGATATTTATATATACACTTAAAATAGCTAGCATCCTTTGCTCAAATTCACCATGATTGGGTAAAGAGTGCTTGGTGTGCCCTTCCACATTGCAAAAATGTTTTGGGCAACTGATGCTCATCACTTCATCTCTTGTTCAAATTGAATCACAGTGTTTGCCGGGGCTGTGAACTCCGTCTATACATTTCGGAGGGGGCTAGTAATCCACTGCACAATAGAAGGTGATGGCAGACAATAGACTGTGACACATTGGTCCTTAATAGGCTTATGGAGATAGCCCATGGCAAGGAATATCTTGCTACCCGAAACAAAGGTGCAATCCACTGTTATGCTAATGATATTAATCCATTTCAGCAAGCGTTAGGCAGGCCATATCCCCCACTACTCAAGGCCATCTATCAGCGACAGCCATTCCATTACCGGCATGAGTGCCGACACCGTAGCATGAGCTTCAAACTTTCACACCTCTGCAGGGTCCAGATGCATACCCCACCCCCCTGTGACTGGAGGATCTTTAGTTTACTTTTGTTAGCTCTTCTGTGAGCTCTTCCCATGTGCTCTGTGCATCACACATCTGGAACCACTGGTGGAGGTATGCTAAATGACTTGTAAAAAAAGCCCCCACCCTCCAGGACAAAGAAAAAAAAAATGGAGCAAGAGCAAACAATTGAGAGAAGTTGTAGCAAAGTGGAGCGTTGGTAGATCTTACAAGCTTGAGAAATGGCCTTGTAATCTGATACCAGTCCCATTGCCTATGGTCCCCTGTCCCTGTTGTGGCCTCCTCCTTCCCCCCATCACCCCATTTCCTCCCTGCTCCCCCTTGCCAGACCCCTATCAGTAACATTCAGCTAAAACAGCAGGGCGCTGAGGTGGGCCACTGGCCCCTCACCGTTTCCCAAGATGAGCTCAACCCGAGCCCTGAGAGGAGGATCAGCGGTGTGGCCATTACTGCAGCTGCAGCTGGACAGCAGCATTCATGTCACCCCTTTAAAACATTCATTAGACTGTTAGCTAGTTAAGTATTTTTGCTACTTGAGTCCAAGTGAATCACAGCTTCCTTTCAGATGGCTGTAAAAGCACAGAATAGACCTTTAACCCTGAAAAGAGGGCAGCGAGATCAAGCCTGGCATATTTCCTTTCTTTTTCCTGCCTCTGCCCTTTCTTTCTTTCTGTCTTTCTTTCTTTCTCATTTGTTCGTTTGTTCTGTCTTTTGGTCATTCGTTCGTTCATTTGTTCTTTTGTTCTTTCTTTCTTTATCTCCTCTTTGATTTCTCATGCAGTCAACAGGACAGGAACAGGGTGAACTGTTCAGAGCAATATGTTTTCATTTTCATTTTCATTTCTTTTTTTTTTTTTTTTTGCATGGTTTTAGTATATAATTGTAATCAGATCGTGCTGTTATGGTACCGGTGTGTACAGGTACAATCTAAACTTACTTCCTCACCCTCAGTAATTGGCACTTTTCCCTCTCATGCCATGCCCTCTCTCTGTCTCTCTCTCTCTCTCTCTGCCCCTCTCCCCACCCCTGGCTGATGCCCATCCTTATCTGTCCCCCTCTGTGACTCGGGCTGGTCCCAGCTTGCTGCAGAGTGGCTTGTCATGGTCGCAGGGCAGGAAACCAACACGGACAGCAAGTGCATTCCTCCCAAGGCCTTTCAGAAAGCCAATCTGGAAAACATTTCTGCCACTGGCATCCTGTGATTTAAAGCCTATAGGCCTGGCTTCATATGGCTTTATTTGTTTACAGTATATTGACTGTTCCGCACATCTGTTGCAGCTTATGGAGTTTGAAAACACAGCCTCCCTTCCTTTTAGCTGTGACACTGTTTCTTCAGTAACAGTACATTGCAATCGCCATACATCTGCTGGTGCTGTAGATTATTTCTGACAGCGGTGTGTATTTTAGTTTAACCTCCAAGTGTGTTTTAACCAGATTTGAGGGCTGTATTTTTTTATTTTCTATTTTTATTTTTTTAGTTCCATGCATTGTGTGTGTACACCTTGGGGCTTGTGTGTTAAATGCTGGCCCAAATGGATGATGGAGGGATTCAGGGATTTATAAAAGTCGAAAGCCGGGTTTGATTTCAAAAGAGTTGTGCTTTTCTCACGAGGAGTTCCCTTTAGATTCACCCTGTACTTTAAAGACCACAAAAATCTTGAGATCTTGCCAGACGTTTTGTGAACATGCAATCTCTTTTTCATATACATACATTCACGCCGCCTCTCTCTCTCTCTTTTGCGCACACACACACACACGCACACACACTCACACACACTTGAGAGCGCATATATTCCACAAAGCAATTCAACATGCACATTCATATACACATGCACACCTGTTTCTAATCTCAAACAGAAAACAGCAAAAACAGAGCCTGTTGTCTTCGCTTTGTTCTAAGGGGGAGCTAAAGACAATGACTACAAGCTACACAACAGCCCTCTACTGAGTGAACAAGCCACTGGAACAGGTTTGTAAAAGGCATACACCACATCATGCTCCAGCAGAGCACAGACTGGACGCTGGCCGATCAGGGTTGTAATTTAATTTATTTAGGGACATGCCATTAAAAGTGTCTCATTAAGTGTTACTAACTACTTTCCACGGTCAGAGCTGAACCAAACTGCCAATTAGAACACACCTGACAGCTTGTGGTGTACCTGACTGTAATGTTTCACTTCTTAGATCTGTTTTAGGCAAAAGGTCATTGGTGTTTTGCCCATCAAGTCTTTCATTTTGTGGTAAAGGATCTCTAATCTCCTAATTGGCCACCCTAGGATCATGGGCTTGGCTGACACATCAGTACTTTAAATGGCAGAGCCTGCTCACTAACTAGAGGGCTTATTAGCAGGATATGTCATGGATTATATCCTCAGAACACTTCGATTTTGATTATTTGCTCCTTTCAGAATACTAATTTCAAGCTTGACTGATTCCCCTGTGAGTTTTGGCATCTTATGAAAGTCAGTGACTCATTTTTCTCTCTGTGCTTCTGTTGTTCAAAGATAAATCTTCAAAATGTTAATGATGCAGTAACCAACAGAGTTTTAAAGTGCTATTTTTTCCTGTCGGAGAGCAGAGGCCCCAGCAATGGATGATTTGTAAGAGCCCCAGGCAGAATTCTCAAGGGAAGTAGTAAAACGGCGACTCTCCTAATGTGACGTCCTTTTGTGGGGAGAGAAATTTTTGGCCACCCGTTCATAATTAAAAACACGGCCTCAGCGCCTCATGGGTCTGTCCTGTTTATCCTTGTGACACAAGTCACAAGAGTGTGGATTGACTTTTGTTTATTCTCGTGATTGTATCACAAGTGTAAACAAAAACCAATTCGCCTCCGTTCAGTAAATGGCAAGGACATTTTCACAGCCTCCACTGAAAGAGTGTTCTTAGTTTCATGTCGATATCTTTTTTCCTGAACAATGGGTGAGGCATTCTTGAGAGTAATTAGTTTTCTAATATCTGAACTGGCTTGGGTTTTCTATTCTCCTTACACACATGCATGCTCATTCAGGCACACACACACACACACACATTTTAATGCACATTTTATGGGGCTTTGAAAGTGGGAACCGCTGGCTATGTAGGAGAGAGCCTGTCTTGGAGGGAATTCATGAGTGAAAGAGAGGGAAGCTGGGAGGGAGGGGATGGAGGAGGACGAGGAGGAGGAGGGATTTCATTTCAAAATGAGCTATACGTTGACCGTTAGCTTGCAGACGGCAAACTCTTAAAGAAAGGAGAGAAAGGCAGGAAGTGCTGGATTGATGAAGTCACTCCTTCCCATAACAACATTTGCGTCAAGGACGTCCCTGTGAGGATTTTCCTCTTGGTCTGAGGATATGGCCAGGGTGCTGAGCATCTCTGTGTGTCATGACCCACAGAACCTCCCCATGGCTCCGCAGATGTTCCTCACATGCCATGCACACCACACACACACACAACACACACCCACACGCCCTTGGGCAACAGTTTTGAAACAGACACTTTTTGTCTGTGACACAGGATACACCTCTGCCCTCAGTTTTTACTTTTTTTCCCCTCCTTACACACTCTCATTCTCTCTTGTGCCAGTTTGTGCTCCAGCTGATAAAAACAGTGCATGACTGAAGGAGATTCAGTTTTGCCTTTGTCATCCAATTTCCACGTCATGCTTGTGATTGTAACTTTGGCCAGAAGATGGTGCCATTAGACTGGCGTGCTGTCCAGAACAACCTTCTGGACATTCGCCTCATTAGTGCAACATCAGTTAACACCTCATTGCTTCATATGTTTTGATGGAAGTGGAACCATTCTCCACCTGCATATATTCACACAAAATGGGCAAGCAATGAAGGGAATTATAACCGTTAAGGCTGCAAATGGCCATATCATTGCCAGTGGACATGACAAAACAAAAAAGACTATGGCAAATTCAAGAAATAAAATGCTGTCTTGGGTTATCATCCACAAAGTCCTGAAAGAAGTTGTTGGGCCAGAGGCTAGACTGTGCTGTTTTGCAATTTGCTCTGTGGAGTCAGAGCTTTTCTGATTCAGACAGCTGTCTTTTGTCCACCGTGAGAGGAAACACATCAAAAAACCAGTTTGATCCTGTGTGCTCTGATAATATAATGCAACATGCATTTAATTGAAACAGCATGGGATTCATACGTGCAAATCTCTCCACCCACATCTCAACCAACTCAGTGCTGCATTCTAGTGGCACTGGAGGGAATTTGAGGTTTGAGTCTACACTAGAGACAGGATAATGTATGCTATACACTTATACAACATATATGAGGCGAGAAAGAAAGCTATGACGCATTTGTATTTATATGCAGTGTACATTTGAAAACACTGACAGTGTATTTGGGCAAGTGCGTCTATTTTTATTGCTATATGTGTGCTGTGATATGAAAGCAGCCCTGGTGCTACAGTTCTGCTTCAGGACACAAGCAGAACCATGTCCATTGACTATTAACACATACTCTGCTATAGTATGGGTTGTTCAAGGTGTAAAGAAACTCCAAGGCCTTTTCCATTCAGTATTCATTCCACAGTTACAGCCACGGCTTGAATTATTCTTCAAGATCTGCAGTCTATGTGTAAGGTCCATTTTCCCCTGAATAAAATATGCTGGGCAGCAGAACAGAGGGATAAGGATCCATTAAACCTGGAAGTGTCAAGCTGGTGATTGCAGAGAAATTAAATGCTGCAATGCTTATTGCGCTCAATAATGTATGTGTATAGTATTTTCCATCAATAATGGGTCAATAAGATTACATCTTATGACAACTCTAAGGGTTTGATTGAAGAATAATGGATTTCTTATAGCAGAGGTAGCTCCATAAACCTGTCTGGTTCCTTCCAACTACACAGTCTATCAAACAAGATATCCTGCAGCTTGCTCAGCTGTCAGTAGAGCAGGTTTGAGTCCTAATGATCTTCCTCTCTCTCTCTCTCTTTCTGTGTGTGTGTGTGCGTGAGAGAGAGCGAGAGAGAGAGAGAGCAGTGAATGAGGTGGGATTGCTGGCTGCTGAGTGCAGGCATGCTGACAAGCACAGAGAGAAGAGAGGCAAGAAGAAGGGTGAGAGCCTGGCAGGTATACAGAGGACCCTTCCTGATGACACCCCCACATGGATCTGACAGGTACGGGTGGGGAAGCCAGGGTGTCCATGTAGCCCTCCTCCCCGCTCTGCTCTGCTTGCCCAGAGCCCCGAGGGTTAAACATTAATAATGAATTCTGGCTCCCGATGGCAAGTGCTCAGGAGCCCTTATATGCTGCGTACATGCCATACCAAATACTATCACAAAGTGCCAGCACTGTTCTCCACTCTGAGAGGTTCTTCACCACACACTGTTGTTTCTGTAATTCAAAGGCATTTAGTAACTGTCTTGAGGATATTTTTTTTCATTTTGTTTTACAAGTTTGGCTCCTCTTTGGTATCTGTCTCAACTGGAAGCCTCTATCTCACACCCGTGATATACACCTCGAGAACATGTTGTCATCACTCCGTGTTTGCTCGGAGTTTTATTCTGGCAGTTCCTCCACTACTGGAGGAGAGTGGATTGGGGCTCACTGACTCACTGAGTTTACAGGTGAACCTGTCCATTTGAAAACTGCATGTGAGCCCCGAGAGACTTCACATTTAAATTGTTCACAAGAGTCTGCCCCTATGCTTGATATATTCCACCTGCAAGAACATGTGAGGTCACCTCTAGGGGGCAATGGAGAGCGCTAAAACTGGGTTAAACAGAGTCAAATGAACAACAGTCATTTCCAGAAAATCAGCTCTCTAAACGGTAATATTTTTTTACTGTGCATGGGTGAAATAAGCAGATGCTGTTTAACAAGCTCCACATTTCTATGAGCTTAGATGAATGAAATCTGGAACCATTTAGGAAAAAAAAAGCTTTTTTGTCCTCTGGTCATGCAACCAGTCAACACCACCTAGCCTCAGTAATAGCGGGAATCCCCAGAAATTTTCATATCAGCTTGAGATTATGTCTTCATTTTAAACACTGGAATGTATAAGGACCAAAGTGATAGTACAGACACTGGAATCAAATGCAGTGATCATTTTATAACATTTAGCCCCACTGACAGCCACATATTCAGCCAGAAGTATCCGATGCCGTACCACCAGGCTAAGGAGCAGCTTCTTCCCTCAGGCTGTGAGACTCCTGAATGCAACTCCTTCATGCTCAATAATTCTATTTTCTACACAATCAATCAATTAATTAACCAATCAAGAGGGAACCACATTTTAATTTCACTATACAACCTATTGTATAATGACAAATAAACCTCCTTGTATCCTTGTATCCTTGTATCCTTGTATATTCAACTCCTTTTGGCAAGTGATGCGCTGCCCCCGATGGACAAAAAGCGGTACTGCACTCTTTTTCTGTTAAAAGTGATTTTTATTAGAGGCAGCACATCTGGATCAGTAGTCCACTTTCTGTCTGGTAGTACACCATGAACAAGACAAGACAAGTTTTTGTATTGCTATGCAGCTTTCTTTGTGAGATTTCCACGTAAAAACATTTTTCCTATGCTTGCTCTTTAGCTGGAAGAAACCGAAAAAGCCAGCAAATCTGTTGACCAGTGCATACCACATCCAGTGTAAAAAAAAAGCACGACAGTGGTGACACTATCCCACCATGCTGCATGCTTCTCACTTGCACTGACAATGATTCCCAAGCTCTATTCTGTTGTTGCAATCTCTGTCAAAAATAAAGCCACATTTCCCATGCACCATTCGCCCCCATTGACATCACACCATTTGCAGTTGTTTTTCTCTTTCACTTTACTGAAGAGGATAAACACGTTAGAAACTTTTTTTTCTGTTTGCCTGTCATCTGTTCTACGATCACTTATATCAAATAAGAAACTCTGAAAGTTATAGCTCCATTTGCTCTGGAAGAACATCCCCCTCTTCCTGTTTTCGTGCAGCAGCTTTCCTGTGAAATCCAGCCTGGTGGCAATGAAAATGCAGCGTAGAGGCTGGTGGAGGCTGCCCAGCTTTTTGACAATGATCTAATTTGTTTAGAGTGATTACTGTAAATTCCTATTCTAATTACCTTAAGTTCCTTGTTCGTAATCATAAATAAGATACGAGGAGCCAGACTGTGAAAGTTGTCAATGATTCATGTCACCCACACCCTTCAAAAAGTGTAATCATTTGTTAATTTTGTGCTATCAATCATATTGCAAGACTTTTTAATAGATTATGAATCTCATTTTGAGATGTTCTTTTTTTTCTCCTTAATTGTCCTTCTGTTGCAGTCTAATAACAATTAAAGGTGGGTGTGGGGATAATGCCATTTATGCATATGGACAAATCAATGATGGCAATTCTACAGTTCAAAGGCCAAATGATGAATGATATCCCTGGGATCTTGGTCCATCTCTGGCATCAGACTGTGAGAGTCCTGCTTTTAAGAGCCACCGCTGGCAAACCCAATACCAGTTTCATTCTCTATTTAATTAGCACGCTGGTGATTCGCTAACATAGTAAGTATAGATTGTCCAGTTTTATGGTGGGGCTCAGGTTGGCCTGCAAAAAGCCACACCCATAACAACATGAGATATATATCTGCAAGAAAGAACAGGGGAAGTGAGTTGCTATGAACAATGAGACACTGAATGCTTCTTTGGATAATCAGCTGTATAATAATAATGCTGTGTGTTCTGGGAGACACGTCAAGACCAAGTCAAGGCTTTGCAATCTGAAAAAGACTTTGAAAATTACTTTGCATATGAATGAACCTCTGTCGAAGCATTCTGGAACACATGATATTTATCTACTGTGAGCGTATTTTGAATAGACAATGTCGTAATTATGCAAAACGCGATGACTCAGAGTCTTCACCACAAAAGAAACGAGACAAAATCGTTTTCCTCAGCTGCGCATTTAATGTATAACAACAGTACAAAGTGAATCATTTGCTTGCAAAATAGGAGTGTTTTGTATGTACAATATTTATACAATAATATATAGTTTAAAAAAAGATTAAAGTTTAAATGTCAGACAATTTATTGCACAACACATTTATAAATTATCATCAAAACACACATGAAACAGTGTATAATAGAGGGACTGGTTCTCTGTCATATTTCAACACTTAACAGGAAATTTATTAATTATTTATCTTATTTTATCTTGCTCCTCTGGATTAACATGAATCAAGGTCCTTTTGGGGAGTACAATAATCCCATTGATACTAAAATGGTAAAAACGGAGCAGCTCTCCAGAATGATGCCAATAGATAGTCACAGTGACTTTTATGGGGACCAATAAAATATTCTCATGCACAGGATGAAATTCATTTTTCATCATTGCGATGGACGAATCACAAACAGACAAGCAAAAATAAAACTCTGACTCAATGAAATCCCACAGAGATCCAAATTTGTCATCGTGATAATCATTTTAAAGTTTGGATATGGCACTATAAATACAGCAGCAAGAAAAGAACAAGCATTAAATAAAATGCACATTTGCACGTGAAACTCAAAGTTGGAAATTACACAATGACACATGGAAACAGGATGCAAAGGGAGGGGAGTGCAGGCAACTAACAAAAAGACATGAGCATTAGTGGGATCATTTGCAAATAAAAACATGTATCATTAATCATATATTCACTTGGTGTACAAAATATGGGCAACACCTCTCTAATATTCCCTTTTGCACAACCCATGTCCCCTTATGTCTTTTTTCCTCAGCTAATCCCTCTTTAACTTGTCTCCTCCCTCTCTTTATCTCAGTAAGCCCAGCTAGATTATTTCACAGAAGGAGCAGGTGTTCTTAATATTTTGTACACTTGGTGCATTTCAAGTATCAAATGTTCAATGTAAACAATGACTGATGAGACGGGGAGGGTGGGAGAGTGATGCCGTTAGCCAGAGTGAGGCTAATCTGAACCGTGATCAGGGCTATAGTGTCATTAATCATGCTTCTGCTACAATTCAATTTGGTCTTCACTTATCTTTGAATGGCTGATTTAGTGGTCTATAGATCATTACTGTACAAAAAATTGTCTATCTCAAATGGAATCCTTCTGAACAATGGCATCTATTATTAATAGCTTCTACAGGAGCATTTAACATGAATGAAACATGAGAAATATTATATTTGGCACTAAAAACCAGGGCTTGGGTCTGGATATGTCTATACAAATACTCCAAATTCCAAGTTAATGCTTTGTTACTGGAGCATTATTGAAGAATCTGACCCTCACTCTGTCAATGACGAGCTTTGTGTTGACTGTTTTCACTGTTACTTCAGAAAATCTTCACCAAACAAATAGCCTTTGAAATGGAGCTTCAGTCGGGATGAAGATACTTCACAACACCAGAGTCTTTCGTCTTCTCCCTTTGTAGGCCTTTAAAAGGCTATAGGAAAAAGGCTTTATGACACAGAATAACGTCCAATCTCACTCCAAGGCCAAGTCTATGATAAGTAGTGTGAATCAGTGTCCTTCATATTTGAAATAAAAAAGTACTGCTAGTCTTGTCTCTTCACATGTGCCATCCCGTTAACTTGGCTCCTGTCTTAGCTGAGCTCTCGCGGTGACTTTTTCAAGTTGAGTCGTTCTGTGTTAAGTGCTATTCTCTTCACAGCTCCCGCTACAAAGCCACGCCGCACACATTTAGCATAACCAGCGACTACAAAGACAAGCCATTACCCGGTGGAAAAGAATTGGCGGCAACTTCAGCAGCCGTGATGGCCCAAATCCTCTCTCTATAGGAGCGTTTTAGAACTTGGATGTTTGCCTTTTGGAGTTTCTTCAGAAAAAAAACGTGATGACAGTGGATCCAAAAGTCGTGCTTTGGGACGGTCTGCTGTTTGATGTGTGCTGTGGTTTTCTGTGGACTGTGTATGTACATCTGAATATGTGTGTGCGGGTGGGTGTATGTATGTATGTGTGTGTGTTTGTTTGTTTATAGGTCCATAAATCTCTGTGATGTCTCTGCGTACATCACAAACTCTCTGTGTGTTCATGCGTGCATGTATATGTGTGTTGGTGTGCATACATGCACGTGTGTGTACCACATGCCTTTTTACTCTGTTTAGGTCCATAGTATCTCTTCAGTGTCCTCGCGTACATAACTATCTCTCTGAATGTGTTTCTGTGAGGGTGTGTCTGCGTGCATGTGTGTATGTGTGCATGTGTGCATGTGTGTATGTGTGTGTGTGTGTGTGTATGTGTGTGTGTATGTCTCAGCTCTCTGTCGACATTGCTGAGATGATCTGCTCCACCTTGTAAGCCAGCTTCTGCTTCTGGGCCTGTTCATCCTGCTCAAGCGCCTCAGTGATCTAAC
>OMLB01001617.1:27442-43384 GCA_900302555.1 Myripristis jacobus
CACACACACACACACACACACACACACACACACACACCTCTCATACACAGTCATGAAGCGTGCATGCACAACTAATTGCATTCCACTAGACGAGCAGCTTAAATGGGTACACTTTTCATTTTTGTCCCTGTGATGTGTGTTGAATACTTCACCTATGTTATATAATAGAATAGAATAGAATAGAATAGAATATAAACCTTTTCTATTTAATTATAGGCTACATGATAATTTATACCTGTGTTAATTTTATTGGGCAAAAAATAAGCAAAAAAAAACAATTAAACATCTTTGCAGTGTAACACAATAATGGATCTACAGTTTTCATATGGACAATGAAACTACTCTGCAAAGCTACACAGGATATTGGCATCATAACTTGAATGGTAAGTTTATTATGCTCTCAGCTCCAATAAGACAGCCTGTAGACAGTTGTGGACAGACAGTCTGCTCACCACACCATTAATATTTAATTCTCCTCAGCCTTAGCCCTGCAGTGGTCATTAGTGGTAGGTATGGTTTAGTGATGGTTTCTGATTAAAAAGGATAGCAGAAAAAACAACACACCACCACATGAGATTTTAAGAAAGAACAGAAAAGCCCTGAGTATTGTGTCACAGTTTCAGTACTCTATTTACTGCCATCCATGTCACCATTCTCACTACAACTAGAGAAGAAGATGTGTTGGACAACTAGAAATCTTTATGCTCAGTGATTGGACACACATGCCCTGACTGTTGAATGGCAAGGGAACACATCCTGCTGATATATTACATGCACTGGCCAATCACGGGCCAGCAGAGAGCAAAATGAGACCCATTAAACTGATCTTCAACAAGCCTGCTGGGCTCTCAGGGTGCACAGCAGGGTTTCCCCTCCCCACACTCTTTCTGCACTACAACGTCCCCCCTTCCTTTGTGGCTCACTGTTGACATGCTGTGATTTTCACTGTCCACTTGTGGATTTTTGCCTTTAAATTGATAGAAAAAAGTTAAAAGTTTGTTTCAAGCATATTTTAGAATCATAATTTCCATCTTTCCCCCGCTGGTATGGTTGCTAGTTCATCCTGTGAGAGACCCGACCATCAGTGTATGCAGGGCTTTTCTCATGGCTCATTCACTCTTATAATAATTATGACAATAATAAAAAATAACTATTTGTATAGCACCTGTCAAAGCAAAGTCACTTATATTTATAGGGTCACAATTTTAATTCATTGTCTCTGGCTGTGTTAATTTGCCAAGTTTTATTAAATACACTGTGCAAATAGGACAGGCACCTTTTTTACTTCTTTTTTTTTCACTGCAGCCATTCCAGCATCCAAATAGCTAAGCACCATCTTGTCTTTTAGCAGCATGTTGCCTCTTGTTGTGAAGTATCAAATGTCTATCTTATTTGGATTTAATTGCTGGATTTAATCCTCAGCGGGGGGGTCCGCAGTGGAGCTGCGTCGGAGGAAAGGCACTCAAGGCAATTATGTGTTATTGTTTGATCAACATCATGTACCAGGAAATTGAGGCTCACTCTCTCTGACCTCCACTCAGTGTTTTCTGCTCAACCGTCTTGCTGCTCTCCCTCTGTCTTTCTCTCTGTCTTCATCTCGTTCTTCACTCTCCTCAGTGTTTCTCCCAGCCTCTCTCTCTCTCTTTCTCTCTGAACGCCCTCAGACTCCCCCTCACACCTCTTAGCCTCCCATCGGGGGCCTCCTCAGGATCACAACATGGACAGGTGCTGATATCTGACCCTTGCTGCTGCTTGAACTTGACCATCCTCCTTCAGTCTGACCATGCGTAGGGCTCACAGGGGGTCACTAAGCCTCCCATTCCTTGGGAAACACCCAGGCTTTTATTTACAGTAAGCAAGTGCAAAAACAGGGAGGCAGGCGGCACAATATTTTCTCTTCAAGGAAACTTACTTGAATCAGTGTTTTAATGGGTCACATATTATCAGTAAACATGGAAGCACAATTTATGAGCTTAGAAATATAAGGTCTGCCTGATTTTTTTAATCACAACTGAGTTATCTATATTGTCATAATCTTCGCTTACTTTATTTTTCCAGATGAGATGTAAAATATCTGATGTTCAGTTCCTCAGAGCTGCACTCGACCCAGATAGAATCTCATAACTCCAAGCTGACGATTTGCATCTGACAGATCTATTCCTTCACATTATTATCATAGATACTGCAAAATATTGCCAGAACTTCTGAGATCACCCCAAAAACACAAAAGTGGAATAGTGGGCAAACAAAGAGCATTTGTATTCATGCTGAGATCTGTCAGCCTTTTCGCGCCGCTTACTGAGCAATCAAAAACAAATCTCTTTTCTAATAACTCTGGCACCCATGCAAAACACCACATCACACATTTTGTGGCGATGTCTGTGTCTAAGTAAGTGTTCTGTTTTAGATGTTGATTTGTCCTCAGAAAGAGAAGGGAAGCATAATCAAATACTGATTGAATGAACTGGGGTGAGATGAGTCAGTGTCTCAAGACAATGTGTTCCCGCTGATGAAGAATAATCTATGTCTAACAACAGTCTTTATTGGCGGCTTGACTGGCATTTGAGCAATCTACCAAACTGTGCCAAGTCTATATCAGGCATGGAGAGCGTCCATATCAGCCTGAGAGCTGTTTGACAGCTGACAGCCGGGAGTGTGAGGACAGGTGTATCGTAACAGTGGCTTGCAGATCGCAGAAAGTGAGAATAGAAGGATAAAGTGCGGACATAGCTTTTGAGTGTGCGGAAGAAGAGCTCTGTGTGTGTGTGTGTGTGTGCTCATGCATGTATTTTTATTAGCATGTGTGCATATGCATGTGTATTTTGTGCATTTTGCTGTCTCTGTGCACATGGGCCTGAGTGCATGCATGTTGTGCAAAGCATGCATTTTGTCTATGTTGTGCCTGTGCACTGCAAAAATATGCAAATGAACAAGTCATCTAACAACATACTGAGTCCTAAAATGTTTTTTTTCTGCCACATTCTGCAAATGTTGTGGGATTCCACTAGCTACCAAGGCAGTTTCACCAGAATGAGGCAAATTACTTCACTGACACAATGACTTGACTCAGCAAAAATATTGACATGTTGGTTCCCATTGGAATCAAGTGAAATTATCTCATTGGATGGGCATATTGTAAGAAAAATAGGTTTTATGTGTCACTGCCTGACTCAATGACTTGTTAAAATGGTTATTTTTTGCCGTGTGTAGAGACATGTTTTGTTCATTTGTCTCTATGGCAACAGGCCTTCATCACTCACTGCTACACCAACCATACCTCCTGTGTGTCCTTGGTTCCGACACCAGAGGTCTAGGGATTTACCTCAATGCTAAATCTGTCTCCGGGCGTCCGGAAGAGATCACTAGGTCAACTGACACCGACAGTGTCAAAAGATTAGCTGCAATTCTGATAGGATTGATATCGTTTCCAGATCTTTTTGTTTGTGCCTGACTGAGCTGAGGTTGCTAGAAGGTGTTGTTTCAAACACCAGTTAGATTAGCCGGGGTTGAGAGAGGAAAAAGCTGTATTGTACACACAGAAATAAGACAAGAGCTGTGGTACAGTGGTATTATACATATTTTAGTTAAAGCAACATCACAGTCATTGGAAACTGTTGCATTATCAAAAGGGTGTCATTTAACCTTTACCACTCCTGCAGCAGTGTAATGTAAGTAATATATCAGCTGTTATATTACATAGAGATACTACTTCACTTAACACTTATTACAAGGAGAAACTAGTTTCCTTATCACTAGTGCTGACTGGTATTATATAAAACACTTAACCACTTCCCAGCACACTGATGAAACCTGGTGTTCTAGCTCTGCTCTTATCATCATATTAACGTCAATCAGTGGTCCGCATCGTGACTTTCTCAAAAGGAAATCAGACACGTCGTCCGAGCTGACAGTCATGGGGTCCTGTTCCATTGCTTGCGTCAATATTTTTCCAAAACAAGAATTTACATGTCAGCGCTTGCTGGCGTGGCATTCATCAGAATATCACAGATAAGCCCTTTCTGCGTCGGTCGGTGAGTCAAATATCAGAGCTGGAGTCCTTGTCTGTGGGAACTGAGATCTCCAAAAAAAATCTCACCTGTGTCTTTGAATGAATGAATGAATCACAGAGATCACATAGATTCACACTGCCTGTTTCTCTTCTGTAGTCCCCTGTACTTTTTAGTTTTAATCGAGGTTGGTAATTTTTTTGTTTATCTTATTAACTTTGTTTATCCTTTTTTATTTTGTAAAAGCCTTTGGATTGGACACTTATAAAGTAATAGGAATAAAATGAATCAGCTGTATGTTTGTAACCATGAAAACATTTTCTTAGATGCAAATATATCAAAATGTAAATATGCATGGACACACACACACACACACACACACACACACACACCAGTAACAGTAACTGGCTTACATGGTTCTAACAATTGACTTTTCTTGCTTCATCAAGGCAAACAAGGCTTCCTCAGCTCACATCTGTCACTCAACGTGCTGTGCTGCAATATTTAACAACTTGCAGAAATCACACCATGTGAAATAGAGCAAAAAGGGAGGAATCAGCTTGTTTGTGGAGCCAACTAGTCTGACGTCTGCTAACAAGACAGACTGCAGAGAGTAGTTTTCCTATCATATGAGGAAATGTCCGTCCAGGTTGCTCACTGCTGAGAGTGCCATGAGCACTAAACAGCCTTCCTGCAATTGTGAGAAATCACCGCCTTGAAGTGTCCCCACTTTGCTTGTAGTCATAAGGATAGTTATGTGCCTCCACCCAAAGGTAACCCACACCACTGTGTAGTCTAGAGGTAATTGGAAGGAAAACACATGAAGAAAAATACCTCAGGGTGCTATTTTTTCCAAACCAAAAAGAAAGGAGTTTTGAATGCTGGTGTGTAAAATTAAAAGAAATTCTTGATATTTGGGAAATGTCAAGAATGCTTTTGTTAAATCATTTTATTTGTGTTATCATTTGTTTTAGCAAGTCTGCCATACTGCACATACCTTACTTCACTGCATTTTCCAAAGAAGGCTTCAGTTGTTGAGATTCATGATATGCAGTCCCTATTTTCTTTACATTCAGGTGACAAACACTCTCTGACATTTCTACATTTGTGCTCAGGTTTAGCAGTCATGGATCTATTAATTATTTAGTTTATAAAACAATATTTTCTTCAGGGACTACTTGGAGGAGACACATATTCTGTTGTGTGGATGTCTCAGTGTAACAAAGACGAAAAAAATGCATTCACTTCGCTTTTTTTTTTTTCAAGATAAATGAGAAAAACTAAATTTCCTAATTCAGGATTAGCCAGTCTATCCTTACTTCCTCCAAGCAAGAGGCAACCAAATCCACATCATCCTTTTCATGATATCCTTTTGTCATCTGGGCATGATTTTTCTAACCAAACACATGAATGCAATGTTGTTTGGCAGTCGACCTCAAAATTACAGATGCTGGGGCTTCCCATCAGGAAGCACGTGAATGCAACAGAAGACTTTTCAAATCAATGCAGGCAATAAACTGACTTACCATGACATGATAAAATAGTGTTCACAAAAGTGAACCTGGTGGTTCTTCCAAACACCTAATTTTGTATTGACAGTACATCATGTATGCATATTATATACAACAAGATCTGATTGCTTAGCGTTCAGCTGTCAGTGTCATGTAGCCCAGTTACCCTAGTGTTACTGCATTCTCTATGGAAGAGATGGAGGCATCCAACCAAGGAGAACCAGAGAGCCAAGATTAAATAAAACTAAACTGACTATTAGTTAGGCCTTGGTCATCACTAAAATGGGCTCTGGGACTGCACAGGATCCGTAGCTGCTGGGATGAATTCAGATCTCAGTTTAGCTCACAGTTTGGGCACAGTAACAGCTTGCCTTTAAGATAATGCTAAAAATTTTCAAATTAAATAAAGGATGTGGCAAATCGCCAGTGCATTACAGTACCCAAAGACAATACTGTACAAACATGAATAAAAATGAAAACAAAAAACATTCACGCAGGAAAGCAAATATGCCATTGTTTCAAAATCCACAGCCTGAATTGTGTGTTTATGTACTATCCTGCTGGTTTAGATTGAGCTGCAACGCATTTTCCTTCCCTCTGTGGTGGCACTAACCCAGTAGTGCAGGAGAGTGAATTCCTGGGGTGAAATTCCCCAGGTGGTGTTGTCCGGCTTACTTTCTATTTTTCCCTTATTGCCATAATAACTTCAGCCAATCCCAACCTACCCTCCACCCTTGCCACATCTACTTCCAACCCAAACAAATCTGCCTTGTGTCCAACAGAACAGAATTCTCTTATCTAGATATGTGCAGGAGAACATATCTAGATAAGAGAATTCTGTAAACACAGGATGGATTATTTAGAAAATCTCACTGGGTTTTTTGGCCTTTTCTCGTAAGTGAGAGCAATTAAGGAACTGATATTGATTTAATGTTGATTACAGTGTGAGAGTGCTGCTGGGCTCGGCATTAGAGGACAGACATAAAGAAAAATTAAAAGTTTTACCATTACCTTTAATCGTCAGACGAGAAGGGATGTTGGACTTTTAAAAAAGGACAGTAAGCAGATTATACTGACCAGATCTGTAACAAAAATATTTGCAAAATCTGTTTTAACGTACAAGGACTGCTAGATAGATTTCGCAGAATAATGTAGTTTAAATTTAATGCCACAGAAATGTACACAATACTGACTTAGTGCTTTCAAATGATTGTCTTTCTGGCTTTTGTAATGCCATGTGTAGAAAACCTGATCCATCTAGTTTTCCAAGCAGGTTAACACTAAGCTCTGAGAAACACTAAGCTCTAAATATTTCCAAGAATTATTAGCAAATTCTGGTTTAATACAGACAGGTATGTCATTGCCAAGTAAATAGGTCAAAACAGGACAAGGGGCCAACTGTCATAACAGCTTGGGCAACAAAACATCAGCTATACCCTCCTCTCATTTGTTGAGCATTTTATTAAATCACACTCACAGGAGCTGGGATCCTAAGGTCAGATGGCACAATATGAAGTTGTCTCTATGTCCAGGGATGTTATTTTAAAACAGATGACAGATAATTATGTAGCAATTTTTTCTTCTCAGTGCCAGTACACTGTGGAGGAATAAACATATTTAATAAACAGGGTTGGGATTCACAAGCCTGAAAAGTAAATAACTAAAAAGTAATTTAAATATTTGTAAATATAGATGCTATATGCTGGAAATGTTGTAGCAATGTTCTGTTCCTCCATGGAAGTGACTTAACTGAGAAAAACAAACTAATGAGTCAACCGTTGACACTGTTTTGTCCTGCTGAATCAGTAATGCTGCATAATGAGTGTGGGTGTGCGGCTGTGTTTGCATATCTGACTCTCTTTTCATCCAAGAGTTTTGTTTCAAAGTTAGAAATTATCCGCCATGTGATAAATAAATAAAAAAAAATCTTACAAAGAGATAGCACAAATGAAAACAAATGATGTGTTACAGTTAACAACAGAACAACACAACAGCAACGTTTTTACAGTCTAAATGCTTTATATTGTATATGACAGACTTAAGCTTTGTCTTCATCATTTTTCTTAAATACATATACATATTGTAGTGTCGATGGAGATAAACTCTGAGTTGTGCATCTGACGCTGTGGGGTCCAGCATTGCAGCAGGAGTGACTCATCATAACAATGACTAACATGACCTGCGAGCCCACTTCAAGTGACAGTTAACTCATGGGAAATAGAATTTGCACTCACGACATACTGTTGCATTATGGAAAAAGCAATACAGCCCGCCCACAATTTCAAGTGCTCAAACGCGGGTTTTGATGGGTTTCAGGAATAGTCCAGCCACCCCCACTCAATCCTCATGGAAGCTGAATGCCCACATGCATAAAGAGAGACCGACCACTTCATTTTGTTGTTTGACATGAGTAATCAAATATGGCATGCTGCAGCAATGTGGACCCATGTCCTTAATTGAATTTAGCGCTTTGTATCATCAGTGGATGGGCTAAACTTTGCATATTTTGTGATACAAGAAATAACACTCAAACAAAAATGTCATTTTGATGAGTTTCACTTTTTTTTTCTTTTTTTGTTAATGAAATATTGAGCTTCCTACTTGGTCAACATGTTGCCATATTTGAAATGAATTGGAGCACAAAGACTGAACTTTATGTCAGAGATGGCCATTATTTTGACCACATGTTTATCATTGTTTTTTAGTGTTTTTATTTCACTGGTGTGGGAAAAAATCTTTTGTATGAAAACCCCAACTGGAAGGTCAGCTTTGCTATAATAATAAATAAATCATACATCATTCGCCTGGGCAGCTGTCATGATCATGGTGCCCACAGCAACTTGATTTATGTGATTATTTTCATGGCACTGTTGAACTCTGCATTGCTCTGTACAGTATATCCTTCTCTGATGTTTGTTATGTGTGGCGAATGTCAGTGTGGAATGTGCAATATTTCATCTGCACTGAAAGGCATTTTATTGACATGGACGGGTGGCAGTACAGGAACTTGAACTGTGTCAACCAATGCCATAAATATCCAAGAAAAACAAAAAACAAAAAGGTGTTATTTTAAGCCATGGGCCTCAAACAAACACCTTCACTTGTGCATGGTTGAAATGTCACTGGAAAACTGGAAATTTTAAAAAAGATGGTACATGGACACAGTGTCATTGTGAGCTGTTGCATTGCTGTGTAAAGGCTGGAATGAGGGATGCCCATAAACACTAGAGTACATTGCAAAAGTTTTATCGTCTTGATAGGGGCAATAAAACAAGGTATGTCTTGTTCATGGCACCCCTCAGTGTTTATTACCACTGTGACACTGAAAGTGTGACTGTGGATCCTTTCTTGAAAGTAGTTTAGCATTACTTAAATTCACATCCTCCTATATGTCAAAAAATTTACAGCAGCAGCTGCTATTTAATGTATAATGCATTAATGTATAATATGTATAAATGTATATGTATATATCATAGTTTGGATACCACCTCCTGTTGAAACATTGTCTCCGTACTGGCTTTATTGGGACTGTGATTTATTGGAGTTAAGATATTTTTGCACATGAGGCCCGATTAAGAATTACAGTCATCATCGTCATCATCATCATCATCATCATCATCATCATCAGTCTTTATTTATAGTGCATACAAAGCAGTGTTTTATAAAGAATAAAAAAACAAACAAGCTATCTACCTAACAAAACATCAAGAGTAAATTACAAACAAGGTAGGAAACAGCAAGGAAAAAGCAAGGAAAGAGTCATAAAAAGGAGATCAAAACAATAATCAAAAAGGTCATAAATGCAGCTTTTAAGAAGTGATTTAAAACTTGACTCAGATGCAAGCAGCCTGAGCCGGGCTGTTCGAAAGTCTATGAGCCCCGATAACAAAAGCCAGGTTGCCTCTTTCTTTCAGTCAACATTTTAAACAGCCAATAGAAAGCTGCACAAGGACCTCAGGCTGCAATCCGGCGAGGAGCCCCATCAGATATTCTGCTGTTTCCCTTACACTTTACACTTACACAGTGCAGTGAATTAACCACTGTTGCCTGATATGGAATTAACCATATTAGGCAACAGCGCAAGATATTCTTCGTCACACTGAAGGAGTGTGCAAACTGCGTTCTGGATTCAGGTACGTGTCTAAAATCACCACATGGTAACCTCTGACTAAACGGCAATGTAGGAAATGTGGTGTGTCGGAGTCATCGAGCAGCAAAAAATTCACAGGGCAATAAATTCTCCCTCGTCCCATTACAGTTTCTCATGACATCAACTCGGTTCTTGGCAGCGGAGAAGTGCATGTTCATCTAAACTCGGCTCAACGCAGAAGACAATGAGCCTATTCAGATCTTTTTCTGTAACAAAGAATTGCTATGATAAGGTTTGCAGTAAACTTCCTTGTGTCTGTCACAATGTGTTTCCTGCTGGTATGATTTGCTGATTTAGGGACAATCTGGCCCTGACAGCTGTAAGTAAGAATGCAAAGTTTGAGAAGTGCATTGTGCTGGGTTTTGTGGGTAGGACACTTGCTCTCCTTAATAGACACTACAATAGCAATGTCACCAATCTAGGAATTAAAGTTTATTTAACTAATTCTGCATAGTTCTACGTACTGTATCATCTAAACAGTACAATGTAAACATAAACTGCAAAAACTTTCATGTTTTCATATTATGCTCATTTCTAATTATTTTTCATGCAGCCACGGTTAATAGGAGCAAAATCCAAGCGCTAAGAAAAGTAAAATGCCCCAACACAAATCATCCTCATAAAATGGCAACATCATCTGTCATAAAATCCTAAGGGATGCAATTTTCAGCCACACCACAAGGGGGACCGCTCCTGTCCAGGGCTTAATATGCACAAACAGCTCACTGCCGTTGTTGCTTTTTGGAGGCTAAAGTACAGTATGCTATGTTATACTGTAGTGTTTGTATAAATTTGTGCAAAGGCAGCTTTAGCAGTGGCAGCAATATACAAATAAAAGCAACCTGACAATGCAAAATTTTATATTAGCAACCAAAGTTAGCGACCAAAGCTAAGGCCAATCATGCTAATAATACATACAAATTCAGTGTATGCGTTTGATCAGAATGAATAAAGCAGTATCCATGTTATGTTGTGTCAGAGCTGTCAATCATTTTGTCACAGTGGGTAAGAGTGGAGCAGCCTCCCCCCTCCTCCAGTGTTTCATGGTAATTCAAACACTGTCTCCGTGGCTCATCCAGGAGAACAAAATTTTGAAATCTTTCCCCCATTTCCTGCCATTGTTTCCCCCCTTGGCTAGTGAAGCTCGCGGCTGGAGCGTGGGGGAAAAGGTGGGACGTGAGAGCGCACCCTTTCCTGTCTAACTGTGGAATGCCTGCCAAACACCACAGAGGGGCAAAATGACCCATGACCTTTAAAAACTGTGGTAAGACATTGATTAGTAACACTCAGTTAGTGAGAGCACTGCTGGAACAGAAAAGCCAAAAGCTCCTCAGTTTGGACATTTAGACATTTGCAGATCAGGTGCACATAAGAATTGACAGGACTCGCAAACTGTGCAAATGAAAAATGGCAGGTGATTTATATTGAAGCCAACTGACAACAGATTTCTTGTCACAAAAATAAAAAGGAAATATTTTCAAAGTGATAGAGAGAAAGATGATCTGAGTGAGACAAAGAAGAGCAAGGTTTTTTGAAAAGACTACAACTTTATAGTATAACCTATATTATAAGACAATATCGTGTATGGCATTTCAATAAAATAGACACAGATGGACAAAGACACAGATAAAACATAACAGAAGAGATGTAAATGTAATAGGACATCCATCATTGGAGTTACACATCCATCACTGATTCCCCTGCTCTTACAGCAGGCTTATTCACACTGTAGAAGTGCTTGGTCTTTTGTGGATGGAGGAAAGAAGGCAGCGTGTGTCTACTCTAGCTCTGATTTTGATGATGTCATTGAAATTTTAACAGTTCAAAATGATTTTCCTTCCATCTCAGCTCTGGGATGATTTTGTCCTAAATTACAGCCGTACTGCTGCTGTCCCTTTGAGGGCATAAACGTGAGGAAGTTATGGAAGTGTGAACTGGATGACTCGTAAATGGTGATATGGGCGAGCCCGAAACGGAAAGTATGAACAGAGCTGTAATACGGAGGCCAAGAGGCCAAGGCACTTGATAGACAAATACACTTTGGCTGTGAAAGCCTTGGGTGTGGTGAGTAAAGATGAGACTGTCTTGTGTCCTCAAGGAGCTACGTGGGATGGGCAGGAAGGATAAGGTGGAGTGAAGAGAAACCGAGAGAGACTGACACACAGAGAATTGCACTCTGTACTTCGGTCAAATCTAGGCTGGAGCTCAAACCCATGCAGCCATGAGTATCTGACAGACATATGTGTGGCCCATCTGCAAATATATTTTTGTATTTATTTAACCACCTTGCCAGATTTGGGGGGTTCACTTTATCAGGAGAGCTCAGATCATGACAGGTTGAGATCCTGTGATTACATAATACATGCATGTCATTTTTTTAAAATTGCGCCATGTAGGTTAGCACCGTATGTGATGATGTTTTATACTGATTTAGGCTGTTTTAAAATGCATTATTTTTATTATGTTGCATGATATTCAGGTATTTGCTGTTTCTGTAATAGCCCAACAAACTAGAGCTGTAAACTTACAAATGCTAAAAACTCTATGTCCAATACATCTTTTGTATTTTAATTATGTCAACTGCACTGTCCCTATCGAATAAACAAAATGATACTACTACTACTACTACTACTACTACTACTACTACTACTACTACTACTACTACTACTACTACTACTACTACTACAAATAATAATAATACTGGAGGATCCAGGTCTGGTCCACAAAGGACTGACTTGTGCAGCAGGAGACTGCTTCCTAAATCCCCCTTCCCCCATCCATCACTGCAGCAAAGCCTGCAGCTGAGGTCTCTGGGACCTTTCACAGCATCTGCCCCAGGGGGTGATTATGCGATTTACAATATTCCCAAGTGCACATCAATTGGTTATGGAACGTCACATGAAGCAAAATACAGCAAACCAACCCACCCACTAAAACAAACTCACAGCGGCTGGCGAGAGGAAATGGGAGGCGGAGGGGGTATTAAACGGAATTAGCAGCCCAAGTGGTGTGCTTGCAGTGGTGAAGGCCTATGGAAACTTCCTGCATGTGTTGAAAAGAATCTGTCCATGCCCTCATTTTGGAACGGGAGCTTGTTGGCCCCCACCTAGCTCCCTTCTCCTGTTCACTGAACAGTGGCTTCCCCTTGGCATTCCTGCACTTCTGCTTAGGAAGTCTATGTTTGACAGGGATGAGAGAGGGAGTTTGTGCTGCTGAAGAGGGTAGGCATATGTCTGCAAGAGGGTCCAGCTTCAGTCACGCATGAGAGAGACCCCTGGAAATTCATGACGTGTTACTTATGCTTTCTTCCCAGGGGAGCCATACCCATGTATTCCTCTGAAAGATAAATGTTGGCCTGTATAGTCCAATGAACATGACACTACCTCGGATGGGCGTTCATTTCCCACACATGCCAAAAAATGTCTTGTGTTATGTTTAAGAAATAGCTTCACAAATAATGATAGTTCAAGCTGTTGCTGCCATTTTTTTTTCTTTTTTTTGTATTTGCTTGCATCTTGCATCTGAAAATGATAATGTGTCCCTAACAAACTTTCCCCTGCTGTCCCCTCCATTTTGCATGGAGGGGACAGCAGGGAAATAGTAAACACGGAAGATGTCATTGGAAAGATCTAAGGATGGAGGAAATGTTATGGTTATCATGATTATGTCCTGCTGTGATGCTGTGTTTGGCTTTGGAGAAGAGATGCACACGGGTGAAAAATGAGGATTGAGGATTTTAGAAAAGCAACAGCTGAAAAGAGGAAACTCCTTTTATGTGGAGTAATGCAGATCAACTGGGACATCATGTGCAGTTGCAAACAGAGACAAATGCTTTTTTTTTTAACTAAATTACTAGTCAAACAATCTCTTGATAGAACAGTCTTTGGATAATTTCTATTTGTGGTCACTCCCTCCTCTATTTAAAAAATGATACCTTTGCGCTGCTTGCGTCATACATTAAACCAAATCAGAGATTATCAATACTAACCCTCCACCCCAACATCCACCAGGAACCTGGGGAGCACTACTTCACTTGCAAGGTCTGTCTAAGGTTTAGGAATTCAATCTCCAGAGCTGTAAGAGGGACTGGTTCTTCCAGTGGAAACAAGGGAAGGGATTCTTTATACCTCAAAAAAAGTTCCTGTATTCCAGGGTCTGTTCCTATGATGGAAAAGTAAGGGATAAGCATCTCCAAAAGAGTTCAGCCCTGTCGACAGAATAAAATATTGCCATTTTACGTTTCTGCAAACCAACAAATGTGTTGAAATGTCAGTGCTACTGAACCAAAAATATGTTGCATATCAACACTTACAATTACTGCCAGTGTATTGGAGCCTACATCAACATAACATGACTGTTAATGTTCAGGCATGCATGAACGCTAGCTAACATTGTCTTGTTGGCTACTCTAGCAACTTTAGCCACTTTTGTTTCCTTTGTGAGCCACTAAAACTAATTGGTTAAGGTTAGGAAAAGGTCTCCAGCAAACATGCCCATTTGGGGCCAGTGGCAACTGTAGGCAGAAAATTGAGCCCCTGGGGCAGCCTGCTATGAGCCCTGTTGCCAGCATGCCAAATGGCATGAGTGGGCCCCACACTATGGGGCCCAGGTGGGACTAGACCATGTCTAACCACAGTGGGTCCACACAGGCATGTTTGCTGGATCATGGTTAAGATTAGGAAAAGGTTCATTGATAATGTTAGAAAACATTAGTCAATGTTCATTAATATTAGTGAGCAGCAGTGTCTTAGACATTGTCTTGTACTGTGACAGGAAAAGGTGTACAGTAGAGAACATTCCTTGTGTAATTTTAATGCAAATATAAGACTTTTGTGGCAACACAAGAGCGACCATCTGAACAAACTGGCATAACAATCACAGCGCTGCAGGGCTTTTCAGGAATCCTTTGTGTTTCCCCTTTTAGAGTATGTGAGCCAGAAGCATTTGGTTCATAGAAGTAATTACAAAGAAAACCACATAAAGATTATGTGTGCGAGTGTGTGTGTGGGTGCATATGCATGTGTGCATATGTGTGCATGTGTGTGCTTGTGTGTGTCCACTCCAATGAACGTGCAGCGATAATTAGGGCTTTGTGTTGTGGAAAATTGAGCCAGACACAGGAAGACTATCATAAGGGGCAGTGGGAGCTATTTCTAGATGACATGTTTTCAGAATAGGAAGTCAATTACACAGAGAGGGATAATGATTGCGCAGAGCGATGAGGGGTCATGCTTAATTAGAATGTTATTCAAACTTATGAGATAGGGGATTCAAATAGCACCAGCACATTACATATGTGATTAACACACACACACAAAAACACCAATCATGCAAGGATGGCATTTATGATTAGTGTTTTCCTAATCAGAGCTGATGGTTTGTCTGATGTGTAAATTAGAGAGTTTCAGACACTATCTTCATGATATAATCTGCAGTGCATTTTCCCATAATCTACCAACTGGAAATGCTTGTTTTGTATGAATTCATAATTAAGAAGAGAAATTGTGTGCTTTCCGGTGATGTACACCATTCACCAAATTATCTGGACAATGTAAAGCACATTGGCTGTTGAAAAATGGTAAAATGGGCTTGTGTTGTTTGACTGTATACGGCTCAGTTTTATTCCAGCAAGTGAGCTGAACATGAGTAACAGTGTTCAGATGTGGCAGTATTCATTTATGTCACAGCTGTACACTGTTATCATCTGTCCATGTGTGCACCCATAACTGGCAGAGGAGGGAAAGAAGTTTTGCAAATAATTTACAAATCAGTGATTCCAGGCCTTCTTTGAGCTAGTGGACCCCTCCTCATCTGCTGTAGTTGACTCACTTAAGTTTCCCTTTTTTTACCTTTTGAAGTCATGAATCCATCAGTCTAACAGGACTGTAATTATACACTCACCTAAAGGATTATTAGGAACACCAGTTAAATTTCTCAGTAATACAATTATCTAATCAACCAATCACATGGTAGCTGCTTCAATGCATTTAGGGGTGTGGTCCTGGTCAAGACAATCTCCTGAACTCCAAACTGAATGTCAGAATGGGAAAAAAAGGTGATCTAAGCAACTTTGAGCGTGGCATGGTTGTTGGTGCCAGACGGGCTGGTCTGAGTATTTCACAATCTGCTCAGTTACTGGGATTTTCACGCACAACCATTTCTAGGGTTTACAAAGAATGGTCTGAAAAAGGAAAAACATCCAGTATGTGGCAGTTTTGTGGGCGAAAATGCCTTGTTGATGCTGGAGGTCAGAGGAGAATGGGCCGATTGATTT
>OMLB01001618.1:0-10398 GCA_900302555.1 Myripristis jacobus
CACAAGGTGGACTGTGCTCCCCGAGCGAAGCGGAACCCCTGGAGGAGGAACTTCAAGCCATACCTTCAGAGGAGGGTCTGAAATACAAATACAAGCAATAGGATCAAAAAGAGTTGCACTGATATCCTAGTTGAATATTTTCACTACTGATGCTACTGACTCTATAGGAGTTCTCTTTAGAGAGTTGTGGTTGTCCCTATTCACTCGTTTTCACTTTGCAAACCTGATCTAAAAACCATTCTACTATGATCACAGCCCAAGGTTATTCTGTGTCCAGGATCATGCTTTCCAAGAGGTATATTTGCCTGTTTGAATCTGTTGATATCAGCAGGGAAAAAAAGCTGTGAATGCTGGAGGTGTCATTGGATCCCCAGGCCAGCTCATGCTGGCAGTAGCCCCTCTTGAACCACTTTGGAGGTGTGCTTGCTGAAATGTGAAAATGTTCTGCAATAAAATATTGCTTCAAGCTAAGGACAAATTTTCTTTTAGAGCTTGGTGGAATGATGTCTACTAAATATAGCACTGTTTCAAGAAATTAGACTCAAGCTCACTAACAGTAGACGTTGAGGTTGGTGGTCTGAGTCTTGGAGAAGCGTGTGCCCTTGTTGAAGGCCTCACACGTGAGCGGCAGCCCGTTCTCCTCCCGTGAGACCCGGTGGGTCATGTTGGACATGGTTGTCATCCCACCATTGTCTCCCTGTAGACACAAAGCATATATGACAGTTCAGTCTGGGGACAGTAAGCTCCGGCATACTCATTTGAAGAAGAGATTTAAAAAAAAAAAATCACAGAAGGAAAACCACCCACACTGTATTGTCTTGGCAAACACAGATGGCAAATTAGCTGCTGTAATAATTGATGTTGTGCATGGTCTATAAAAGAATAAGCAAATTTGTGTGACTCTTCCTCTTTGCACACCGTTATAAATTGAGTAAAGCACCATTTTGCACCTGTATGAGAGTGGTCATGCCTGTGCAGCACATCTGGTTATTAAGGCTATTATTGTGGTGATTAGTGTAAAAGCCGTAGCCACAAAGACTAACAAAAAGACTGGACAGGAATGTCAGTCTTCATTAACCTCACGCTGTTTCAGATGCATTAAAGCTCACACACAGCACACTCAGTGCCTTGTGTAAGATCAAATGAAAATGCTGCTGCCAGATGAATAAAGAGCTTGTTTAATAATGCTCATCTTCCGTGTCAGCTTTTTTCACTTTGATCTTATTAACATACACAAAAGAGAAGAAGAGCAACAGAATACTCTTTTGGAATGGCTTCTGATTCATTTGCAAATATGAAGAAGGCCTATTTAGAGATTGCTCATGGTCAAGCCAATCCCTTTCATCTACGCGGGTTCACATGAGGTCAAATTACATATCAAGGATGCTTTTTAATTCAGTGGACAGCATTTTAATAGTTTTTTGTTGTTCACATCCTAAAGGCAAGCTTGAGTGAAGGGCAGTGCTTTTGCACTTTATCAAATCAGTGTGCTCACAAAAGCAAAAACATGACCTTTTCTAATAGTCACTTTTAGTGAATGCATGATCTGCAGCCATAAACCATTGTATACATCATCTGCGGACAGAACATTGTTATTGCCTGTTATTGAGTGTTTACTGGGTGGTCGCACCTCTGCCACGGTCACAACAGTGGTGTTGAGCTCCCTGAAGCCCAGCCACCAGCGAATCTGGACAGGGGGGTTACTAGACGTGGTGTAGCAGCACAGGTTCAACTCCTTCCCTTCAATGGCCCTGAAAGAACCCAGTACAACCACCTCTGATGGTTCAACTGATAGACACACAAATATGCATGCACACACACACACAAACAAACAAACACCCATACAAAGACTTGTCAGTAAAAATATCGCCCCATGAATAGCACGTGGAACAACTACCTATTCTGATCACAGTGGCAGTGCAACTATTTTTGGATGTGAAACAGCGTTGTATCAGGGGTGAGGAGGAAAATCACTTTGAGTGGCAACTTGTCTTCTCTGGAGGTTTTCAATATGGTTTCTAAAGTCTGCTCAGTTTCAACCACAGGGGGAGACAGGGTACAATCGCTGCAGGCAAAGTGATACAGCTGCATAAAGCCCTGGGGGGAATACAAAGGCTGGGGACTATACTGACAGATATGGGAAAGGGGGGTCATGTATAGAAATCATATGCGTATTGGTGTGTATCCCACATGAGACACAGAGAGGGCATGCATACGTGAATGCTGCTCACAAAAGCCGTGAAAATTACGCAGGCGCCGTAAGGCAAAATAGGCATATTCATATCACACCAGTGAGACTCATTCTGTGCCCTCCAGCTTCTGCCAGCGCCTAGAGCACAGACAGGCAGGCAGCAGCTCATTTTCAACCTCCCTGAATGGATGACTGGGAAGTATGGCACCAGGGCTTGGTGGGGGCTTAGTGAGGAAAGGAGGAGCACTGGGGCAACTTCAGCCACTTTTCCACTGCACAGGCAAGAGAGCTTTTCCAGGACCAATCCCTGTTCAGAACGTATTTACATAAAATCAGTGCATTAAGTGCCTAGCATTTAGAACTGTAGCTTACACAGTCTGGCTCTGTAGTGGAAATCAGGCTATTGTTAGACTCAAAGCACCAAGGCTGTTGAATATTAATTCTGTATTTGTTTTATAGTTGCTGAAACAAACATCTTATATCCCGAGAAGAAAAGTATAATCTATTAACTGTTGCCGTTATCATCGCATAAAGTGCAGCCTTTACTGCCTCGGGATTGTGCATTGAAGCAATTCAGCTAAATTAGCTGGCTATGAAAGAGCATGCAGTGATTCTAATGCGGAGTCAGTCGGAAATATGGGCTGCAGCCATACTAACCATTAGTTTCATTAATGATATTAACATTAGAATTTGTGCTGGGACAGCAAAAGTATTGGTACTGGAGTTAAGACGAGAATTATATTCCCCTGCCTCATGTCCATATCCTCAATAAAACATAGCAGTGAGTCCTGCCAGGGCTTTATGTGTGGAAGTGTGTAGATGTGTGTAGATGTGTGTGCGTGTGTGTGTGTGTGTGTGTGTGTGTGGGTGGGTGTGTTGGTGTGCTCTGCTCTATGTTCTAACTACATTAACTGTTTTCACTTACAGAGCACAGTGATTTTGCGGCTGAGGGACAGAGGGGCAAGGGACACCAGATTGACACTCTCACAGCACAGCATGGCCTGGTTGTCCTCTGGAGTGACATGCAGGTACAGGACACTCCTGGACCGCCGCGCCTCAATGTCTTCATCCCAACTGGTGGAGAGAACTTCCCCATTCTGACACACACAATAACTAATGAAACCCATGAGCAGTGACATGCGAACACACATATGGGAGTAAAACTGGCCAATAATATATGTGCACACATAGAAGATGTTCACTGAAAATCAAAACTGAATAGAGGAAAGACATTTTCTTTTGATGTACCGTTGCATTTGCATGTATATTCTACTTATCTTTCTATCTATCTACACCACTCTGGAAATCCTTAAAGGTGCCAGCTGTAATTTGCATTTGGGGTGGATAGCTACAGATACCCAGATACCTGACTGGTAATCATGTCAGTGTTGTTAAGAGTCATCAAGTGTCAAGAGTCGTTAGTGTTAAGTTTTTGTGTAAATTTTTGATGGCTTGAACTCCACAAAAGAATACCCAGCCACTTTGAGTGTACTGGGGTAAAGGTAGACAGGGAATCACAGCAGACTGGAAAACCTTGCCCTCTCACACAGAAACTATCTGGATAGATTGCATTAGGGGTAAGAAGTAAGAGATGCATTCCCTGGTGTTAGTGTGTTAATTGTAGCTCCTGGAGCTGATGATGCAGAAGCTTTACCTTGGTCCAGTGAAGGGTGGCGAGGGGGTTCCCACCTTGAGAGACACACACCAACATGAGCGTTCTCCCGGCTTTGACTTCATCTCTCTCCAGACCCTCAATAAATGGAGGCTGAGGTGGGACTGCCAGGAAGCAAGAGAGGGAGATGAAATGGACTCACAAAGCATGCGGTGACAGTGAACGACTAAGAGGAGTGGCACTGAGAGAATATTGATGGAAAAGTGATGAGAAAAAAGGAGAGGAAATAAGGGATGATGAGGCAACTCATAGAAAGAAGGGGATGGACCGATCACCAATAGGATGACATAAATAAAAGGACAGTAAAGGTTTTTAAAAAAAAAAAAAAAAATGAACAAGAACACTCTTGGCAATTGAGTCTGCAGCATCCGTATTTGTTGAGACAGGGCCAATAAAGCGGGCACACTCAACATGAGTGTGGGATAAGAGGTCGAGATATGATGAAAGCATTAAGTATTAAGGGAGCAGCGAGCTGGATCCAGTCCATAAAGCAAAATAACAGATGTTTAAACAGTAATAAGGCAACGTGGAATATGAATAAATTACAGCCTCCTTGAATAAAATATATGCAGTAAAATAAATTAGGAGAGGACGGGCCTTTGTTATTGCTGCAATCAGTTTCAGAGAGCAGGCTGCAGACCCTGGGCCAGCGTGACAAATTGCCACCTTGCTAACAATCTCGCTGGCTGAAAATGGCCACCGCGCTGGCTTTGATGGGCTGGCGTGCTGACTAAGACTGCTGCGGTGGTCCCAAGTTCTGCAACATTAGCACTTAGTACAGAGTCTTGTTGTTTAGTACAGAGCGGAGAGATAGTGAGGACGGGAGGAGTGTTCCCTGTTATTGGTAGTGGTTTAAACAGCAGCAGCAGGAGTGTCTAATGTGGAGGAGTATAGATAGAGACAACATTAAGGTGTCTAGTCAGCCTGTGGATAATACGAGGGTGGCAGCAGAGCAGGAGGGAGAGGGACTGTGTTCACTGCTCAAGGTGTCAGTAGCCCTGCTAGACTTTAATCAACAACATGATTTAGGCCCGGGAGAGGCAGGTGGGTGGACTCTCAAGCCTAAACAATCAATTACTTCAACTGATCAACAGAGTCTTGAGGAAAAATGCTAAAACTGGTAAAGAGTAGCTCGGGCGTCAAGACTGTTTGTGCATTCAGCGACACCAGCTTACATTGTTGCCTTGCCAAATACGAGAAAAACAGTGAGGCTGAATGTGGGGAGGAGAGAGACGGCATGTATATAAACTTACCTTAGAGTGCTATAGTCACACAGTCTTGTTATCTAACTTCAAAGGGCTTGTGATACCAACATGAAAGACAAAGCAACAGAAATTGCCCCCTCCCCTGCCTAAGTAGATTCTAAATTTAATTTGAGCTGATGATCGCAAAAGTTTCTCGGTTTGTTTGTGTGATCCATACAGTTGTTGTAACTTTCCATATTAGTTCATTTTAAAGTAAATCCACAACGTGCACTTAATGCTTCGTTGATATAATAATCCTAATTTAATGTAGCATTTGCTGTGTTTTGAGGAAAGGCGATGAAATTAGAGTGCTTAAGCATGTAAGTAATAGGAATCTCACTGAATAAATTAGTCACTGTAAATTCAAATTATTAAAATCTTGTGGCAGGTTTAGTGTGGTTACACTGCTTGCAGCCACAGTAGGAAGTGTTATACGCTTCAAGTGACAGCAGAATAGGCCTGCTGCTATTGTCATATCAATCCCTGTCCCCCAGGGGCCACCTTGTGACCTGAGGGCAGCCACACTCAGTGCTGTCCCACAGCAGGTGTTGAGTCTGCCTCAGGTCGAATGTTTCTCCTTGGACTGCGAACACAGACTGAGCACATGAGGTTGGAAACCCCTGGGCCTCCTCGGGGTTGGGTCCATGTGTGTTTGTGTGTGACTGCACGAGTGTATCGGGTGGGGGCGTGGGCTGTGGGTTGCTGACTGTCAGGTTACAGACATGTTGTTCCACTCACAGTACACTCTCATGGTTGCTGTGGTCTTCAGAGCCTGGGCAAGGGCGGGACTCTTGGCGTGACAGGCCAACTGCTTCCCGTTGTCAGAAATCAGAGCTGTGACCCTTTGGAAGAAAAAGAGGAGAATAAGAATGGAAAGAAATAAGGGCGGGTTCACATGAGGCAAAACAAAGCGCAAAAGCTAAAACCATCACATCGCGGCTCTGTCTGGCTGCTTAGAAGATCTATGTGGCTCTCCACTAACTGCCATTCTACAACTGGCAATAACCTGGACCTAATATCAACCCAGCTCACTTTTTCTGTGTTATGTCTTCAATGGTAAATTATAGTGCACTGCCGACAATAAGAACCACACATGGCCCAGTGGCATGTAAGCTCAGTGTGAATAGAGAAAGTACATCAATATTGCTTAAGACCTTGACTGTTCCTCTGCGTTAGAGCTGAACAACACAGCAACACCTCAGTGCCAATGTTTTCTCTGGGTATGACAAGGAGTTATTATCTTTAAAATAGAGGAGACAAGCAGGATTAAACTAATCTATGGCCCCCTTTAATGTATAGGCACCTCACAAACCAGCAAGGATCGGATCTGTCTCGCTGCTGAAATGTTATTTTGTGTATTTGACAAAAGCTAATTCAATTGCACGGCGCTGCACTATGTGCAGAAATTCATTACACTCACTAAGACAGAAAGAGAAAATAAGACGGGGGAGGAGGAGGGAGTGCGCTTGGAAAGACGAGAGGAAGAAACAAAGACAGACTTGGAGAGATTGAGCAGGTTGGTGAGGAGAATGGGTCTGGCAGGCAGGCGGACACATACGTTACTTCAGTATGCGTGTTCAGGAGCTTATCCTTTGAGCCAGACATGGTGAAAGACTCTGCACCTGTCAGCTCGACTCCATCTGAAAGACACAGAGGGGGGAGGGCACACAAAAAGGCAGAATATTGTCTGTGAAAGTGTGCATGTGTGTAAGAGTGAGAGACAGCGAGCATGATACATATATATCAACCCCGCAGAAGGAGCATCAGTGTCATTCTCCTACCTAGTGTTAAATATTGGTATATTATATGTGCATCTGTGAATGTGTCTTTGTGTGTTTATATGTACAACCCTCCCTCTCCCCCTCTCACTCTCCCAAGGGAAAGGTACAATACAGTAGGTGTGAGGGAGGGGGAGCAAAAAGCAAAAGCAGAAAATGGCGGCTGTTATTGTAAACAATGGGAAACTTGTGATACTTCCATTGTACCTGCTGCATTGTAAACACAGTGGATTTGGAAATTCAAATGTTCAGGCTATTTCCTCCCACACAAAGTCTGCTCCTTTCAACTTGCTGCTATTGTGAAGAATGTGAAATATGAAATCCTCACTGAACTCACATTTCATCCCTTACGCTGTCTCATGTTCAGATGCTCAGAGTGTGATCTACAATGATGGCACAATGGAGCACACCAAGGAGAGGCTGCCGTCCCTGTTGTAACCTCTCAGCTACTTTTGACTGCTGAATATTTTTAAACTCTAAAAAAAAACATTTTGTTCCCATGGTGGCCGGTGCATGAATGACAGTGTAATGTGATAATTGTACTGCGGTTGAAAGGGTGACTTACCTTTATAAAGTACAACTTCAGCCTTGGGTTTTGCGTCAGGAGCAATGCAGGTGACTGTGTACTTCTTCCCTGCCACCCACGGCTCTGTCATGTCCACTTCAAAGTGAGGCTTAGAAGGGGGAACTGAATAAGCGACACAACCGTTCAAGAAAAATGTTCATCACAGCGGCAAGATTCATCAGCCATTATTTAATGTTTTGGGTACGAAGAAGTCGGTGCTATCACAGATTATATGGGCTGGGTTTATTCAAGGATATGTTAATAAGCCACTCGTAACATTTGGGAGTGACTGGGATGTCATGCTGTCAGCTTTTGAGTGATTTACTACAGTGAGGTTTGATGTTCTGTTGAGTTGGAATACAAATTGTGGACAGGGGGAGAATACAAAGATGAAATGGTGATGAAACCAAGCCAATGCTAATCTATCATAGCAAACACCAAACACTTCTCTTCTCAGATCACCCCAAGCTAAATATGTGCTTTCTGGACTGATCAAAGCAGTCTTCACTTCTCCACTGTTCTACTCCACAATCCTTTTATCTGACCATAAATAGGAATTCCAGAAAAAATAGCTTTTAACACAAGGGACTGAAATTTGTTTGGCAGAGAATTGAGAAATCTGTCACCAACTAATCATCAAAGAGATTTCAGCAGATCTGTGAGCTAGTCTTTACCAGGACTATCGCTTCAATCATGCACACACACCACGGCAACTTGATCGAGTGGAGCAAAAGGAACATATTCAATATTGTGCCAGCTTTCAGTGAGTGGGTGCGCCTGCAGAATTAGAAACTAAGGTTAGTGTTGAGGTTGCTTTTTTGCCAGCATAGATCAACTGCGAAAGCTGCCTGAGTTCAGAGACAGAGGAGGGAGAGTAAAGGAAGGAAAAGTGTATATGTGTGAGAGATGAAAGACTGACAGAGAGGTAGAATGAAAAGTGAGAGTAAGACAGGTTGCAGGGTAGAGCAAAGAGAATTGAAAGAGGGGAATGGAGGGGTAAAAAAAGGCAAAGTTGTAGCTATCTTTGTTTATCACCTTATGATCAAGCAGAAGACATGCACTGCTGAACGCTGGCATAAATCCGCTGTCCATGTGCAGATAAACAGCCGGACCAGCTACCCAGCTAACCATCCATCCAGCAAGCCTCTCTGCACTCTCTTGCTGAAGCAGTCAACTCACGACCACTAGGAGGAGCTGTTGCTGTGTGCACAGTGGCCCATTGGCTCGAGCCAGCTATTGAGACAGATGAGATGTGGCTGCAGCTTCAAACTGATTTAAAAGAAGCAATTGAATCTGTGTGGACTGTGATGGGTTACCCAGAGCACTGCAGAAGCGCGCGCTGCAATAATGAGATGCATTTGTTTGTTTTTTCCCCCCCTCTTCCCTGAGACGATGACTGGGCCACGCATCTATTGACAGCCCCTGCACTCTCAATCTATTCAGGCCCACATGATTCACAAAGGCGCATCACTTGTTGTGCTGGAGCAGTGTCGCGGTGCCTAACAAATCTTAAAATAAGAACAATGATGTGTTCACAAACAAGGCAAGCAGGTATCTACTTTCCTTCCCCTGCTCGCCTGTGTTTGCCTGCTGCTCTTATCTCTCATTCACTCCATCATCTCTGTGTAGCAGCCCTGGCTCACCCCCTCTCCCCATGCTATCCTTCTTGACCACTGCAGTTAAACTGCGGAAGTGCGGGGGAAGGTGTGTTCCAGCTTAGACTGGGAATTACAGCCCTGCATCCATCACATCCACTCAGGCGAACCACGTGACACAGCCAGCCCAGTCAGGGTGAGCACACACACACACACACACACACACACACACAAAGGTTTAGCACATGTTGACATTAACGAAACACACATTCTCTGCAATTTACTAAACGCGAACACAAAACAATGAGCAGAAAGCACACACACACGAACCATTCTCTTAATTAACCCTTTCTTCTTCTTTGTCTGTTTGCCCATTTGTCTGCCTCATGTTTGACCATGCTTCTCTTGGTCCCTCTCTCATTTAGGCACATATATGAACACGAAAATAGACAAGCACGCAAAGACTTGCTCCTGCGTTCAGACCAGAAACAGCGAGCTGCAAAATTCGATTCATTAGACAAATACAGACGGATGGATGGATAAGGCAGATAAGAAGCAGATTAGCAGACACATATCAATATGCATAAGCAGCTCTTTCTACCTCTCTCTCCCTCTCTCTCTCTCTCTCCCTCTCTCTCTTTCCTCTCTTGCACACAACACCAAAGATAAACTTGAGTCTACATGCAAATTTTCATGCACAAACACACTGACACAGACGAGTGAATGTGCAGACAAGCCACCTTCAATCTAAAAACAGGCCATAGTGCATATAGGGTCTAACATGTGATACCAAGATGAATCCTTAGATAATACTGGAGTAGACCCAGCAGCGAAGAAAGTCTCTAAAAAGCTGATTATGGTGAATTAAGAAAAAGATAGAGATCAGACTTCTCATCACCAGGCAGACACTAGACAGCTCTAATGCATTAGTTTAATCGCTGGATGACAAAGATGATCACAGAAAAGCTCAAACCAGACAGGCATGCACATATACATGCACAAGCATGAATGCAGATGCTTACATGTGCATAAATACACGGACATGCACACACGTTCTCTCTGTGCGTCTCTTTTAGGCACATGCTGCAGGTCTCAGGTGCGTGTTCTCTGGGAAAAAAAGCCTCTAAAACAGTCCCCCTCTTTTCCCAGCTCTCCCTCCTTCTCTGCCTTTCCCTCCCCATCTCTATCTCCTCTGTTCTGAGGAAGAAGTGGAGCAGGTGTCTGGGACAGAAATAATTCCTCCTACCCTCCTCCCCCTCCTCATCCCATCCCAGCCGCCCCCTCTATCGTCTCACCCCTCATCATTTTGTTTTGGGTCCATTGCATAACAGTTAACATCTTACTTAAGGGCAT
>OMLB01001618.1:12419-32980 GCA_900302555.1 Myripristis jacobus
CCCCCTGGCAAATACACCCTCCATACACCCTCCAAAGAGTGAGCATGAAAGAGAGGGAGAGAGGGAGAAATTGTGCGATAGAGAGAATGGGGAGGGGGATTTAAGTAAATGAACTGTGCCTCGAGAAGAAAGGTTCTTTTAGAGTTCTCTCTTCACCACATATGGGCCGGCTCCCACAAGCAACAGGGACGAGGGGACAGAGAGAGAGAGAGAGAGAGAGAGAGAGAGAGAGAGAGAGAGAGAGAAAGAGAGAGAGAGAGAGAGAGAGAGAGATGCTGTTTGTTACAAAGTGACAACAGGTGGTCTTGTATAGTCACACAATTACATCTATTCCAGACCATGTCTGGGTAGGAACTTTTCAATCACGTCTGTTATAATTTATTCCTGTGCAAGGGAGAGACACAGATTACCCTGAGGCTGCCAGGGAAAAGGAGGCTCTGCTGAAACTATGTACTGTGCAGCTGCTGGTTAAATCCATGGACCTACTGGGACATGTAGGGATGGCATAGTGCTTTCCAATTCATTGAAATAAATATTGGTTGAGAAGTTAACTAGAAAAATAGACATTTTCCTCATGGTATTACATGCTTTTCTGGCAATGTGGCAATGACGGGGTTTGTTAGAAAGTTAGCAGTGTACGGCTTCAAAGCACCAAAGAACTGCACTTAATACACGCTGCGGTGAATTTTATTTAATTCTATTGTATCAAGGACAAATCAAATTAAAAAATCTCTCTAAACTTCAAATATGCGCTGCTTCAACAATTACTGCTTTATCGTAACCTGCTTAAAGCTTTTCATCAATATAAATGAATACTTAACAGCTCTTTGTTTGTATATGCATATTACAGGTCAGGAGGTCCTATATGTTACTGGGGTATTGAGGATGTTTACAGTGCCTCCATACGTAACATCATTTTCATGATCTTACACAAAGTAAATGCTCATAAACCCCCACATTCTCCCCATGGATAAACCCCATGGTTTTGCTCACTCTGCACATTGATCCAGACGGTACTGGAAATGATTGCGCGACTGCTCTCAGACTGGCCCGCTTGGCATTCATAGGGGGCGTCGTCTTCCAGTTCGGCCCTTTCAATCTGAAGATGGTATTGTCCTGGAACAGAGATGGAGAGATTTGCTTTTGTTATAATAACACATTATCTTGTGATTGGGAGGACTTGCACGATAAAAACGTAATTACATTGAGGAGGGGTCCATTTATTTCCCTTGTTCACACTCCTTTGAAAATAATGTTCTTTGTTCTGATCTATTGTATGTATATCCATAAACACCTACTGTATGCCCTATTTTTTGTGTTAATTTTAGAACAGCAAAGCTGTAAGCTAGAGGCTGAGCCACAAACTGACAATAAAAGCAGTTTCTGCAATGAAAGTCTTGCATTTGTCTAATTGTTATAATGATATGCTTTGTAGTGCGCTATTCAATGCTTGGGGCGGGATGGTGCTTCATGGTCAGATTCAAAACCTCCATAAACTGAAAACGCTACTCTTGAATAGACAACCGACTTTTGTCGGGGTTTGTGATTGTAAATAGACTATTCTTATTTCTGCAGCATGGAGGCATCTCAGTTGCTGTGAACCTCTTGCTGTAGGTATTTGCAATGGCATGCAAGTGCCTGTGTATATTCATATTGGAGACATTTTGTTTCAGAATGAATTTTCAGTATGGTAAATGAAATTGAATCCCAGATTCAAAACACTGACTGAATAAACTGTCTATTAATTGATGCCAAGCAGAGTCCTTCTCTCTATCTCTCTCCTGATAGTCTGGCATGCCAACAGGGCTTGATTTGTTTGATGCATTGCCATAACTTGTGGGGATTAGATGATGTTCAGGGTTGGTTTTCTAGCTCTGATTCTCTGGCTCTCAGCCTACTAACATGTGCAAAATAGTATCTTGGTCTGACAACCACCCAGGCCTAAAAATGTATGTGTCAAGTAAGCTGGCAAGATAATTAACACCAACCAGAAGCAATTTTCACATCTAAGTTATCATTGAGTGCAGACAGAGAGAGACATTGAAGTTATTAATCATTTCCCTCTTTCCTGAAATTACTCACAAATGGTGCAATCAAGTTGCAGAGGGTGTGTATTTATGGTAGGGGAGATGGCGGAGGGCTGCAACACTTTTTTGCTTATTTGTCCATTACTGTTTATTTCAGCTAGAGCATACAACATTTTTGGAGATATCTAAATGGCCATTATGTGTAGGAAATATATTCCATCTTCCCCCAAGTGAGAATATGAATTGGCCTCAAAGCCAAAGAGGCATTTTGTTAGAATCTACTCTCATCTAAGTAGGATTAATTATAAAAAATCAGCCCCGTGTGGGACAAATCAAGTTGTATTATATTGTATTGCGGGGTATTGTATAGGAAAAAGTCAATCCCAGATAATACCTAATAATATTATTATTAATTAGTACAAATTAATTCATTATAATAAGCTTTGTTCATGTGAATGATGTATTCTGACAACAGAATTTGTGTTTTATGTTAATATTTATTTGGGTTGTTTTAAACATCTATAGGCACTGAAGAAAATCATGAAGATCATTGTTAATATCTTGTTTTGTTTTCATTGCTTGTTTCACTGAGCTGGGTTTATGCTGAATTTGTATTGTACTAATAATTGTCAGAATGACTAGTTTGGATATTTGAATTAATTCCAACTTTGCCTCATGGATAAATGGGACAGTTTTTGTTAATCTTTCCCACTGAACAATTACAGTCCTTTCAGATGTCAGACTGTTTTCTTTTCACAATAGCATTGCGATGTCAGGAACCATTCATTTACACCTTCACATATAGATTGGCTGTTTGAGGTTTAGAGGGAAACTGACTGGTGTCGACTGATGGACTTAACATAGACAACCAATTTGCATCATTCAGGCGACCGAGTATCAAACATTATCCTCACTTGCATTTTCTGTCATCCACAAATTAGAAATTATATTGAGAAAATATTCCACAATCTGAGGCAGCGTGACAGAACCATTCATTTTGTGAGCTGCTTCTGCTCCATCCCGACTCCAAGAACCTGGCTTCCCAATTTCTTGTTGTGTTTGCTGTTTCTGTAACCACCACCCACTTCAGACAGGTTTATACTGTCATGTATGCAGTTCTCCTCAACAATATCAGCTACAAGTTGATTTAGTATCTGGCAGTACTGCACATTGCACTATTCGAACAAACAAAATGATCAGTTTTTATATATCAATATCCCCACAGCAGAACAAATGTCAACCCTGCTTTTTGTCAAGCATTTTTTTCCTCTTCTGTCCTGTGTAACAAGCTTTCTGGTCAAGAATAGTTGATGGCTTTCCAAGGGCTACAAGGCCCTATAATAAACCTTGCTACACATTTCATTATTATTCCACAGTCTTAGAGAAACACAGGGTGTTAGAGCTACAGTAACCACATATTGAAATCAACGTTGGTCTCTCCTATGTGTGTGAATATGTGATTTCAGGCTTTTTTAAGCATCAATAAATATCACTGATGGTGACAATCAGTGAAAACTAATAGGGTATCAAGTGCAGTCAAGTATCATCTTGAAATAATTTTGCCCTTTCTGTGCTGTGTAAAGTGATTGCATACATTTGTTGGCAGGCCTGAGAATCCGCCGCTTTTCCTTTTTTACATAATGTGTACCCGTGTTAGTAGGTGCTCTATTTAGAAGTTAGTATTAGTTATTTCATCGTTATTTTGAAAATTTCCAACTTTTTTCTAACCCAGCACCTTCTGGAGCATATGATTTGCTGATTGACAACAAATCATCTGGCAACTGTTTATATGTTTTATCCTGTTGTCCGTGTGTATATCGATGGCAGACGTGAATAAACATGGACAGTGTGCACTAGCATCTGTGTGTCTGTCAGTGTTTGTGTGTCACTGGATGTGAGTGGTCTGTATGTGAGCTCCCACAATGTGGAACAGTGACATGCGGCTTGTCTCGTTGCCGGCTGATCAGGAACAGATGCTCTTCTCTTACTCAGGATTGCCTTCTAATTGGCAATTACTTTTTATAGACTGTGGTGCAGATACTGCAACACACTTTATTCCCTGCCACATTTCTCTGATACACTGACACTCTGAAGCTTTAATTTTTGTTTTTTTTTTTTCCACATGTGAGTGACAGTGAGGGGGATGTGTGAAAGGCTGTTGACAGTCACGTCACCTCCTCAGTCCCAGATGGTCCTTGAGTAAAGATCCATTGTGCCATAAGGTCCCTGAGATCTCCGTGTTTGTTTATTACAGCAATTTGAATCCATAGCAACAACACAAACTCCATTACTTTTAGAGAACACCAAGCTGTATTGTTCTGTATGTTAGCTGATCTGACAGCAGCAATACACTATTAACCATATCAAAAACACCATGTCAGGACATAAATAAATAAAAGTGAAACTGAAAACTGATCTTACTGTATTATACTTTCTCTTGCACACTCCAGCAGAAGATCTATTTCATATCGGCATTTACCCTATCCACAAACTTATTTGTGTCAAGCAGCACATCTGTTATCATGCTCTTTGGTTAATAGATTTAGCAACACCACAAACTGTAAACCTACCTCAACTATTTAAGGAAGCTTAATGACAGGGACAGTATTTTTCAACCCAGGCTGTATTAAAATGTTGATATCCATCATTTATGAATGTACAGTACAGAGAACAACCTTTGCACTAACTTCAGTGTTGAGAAACTTACCACTTACCACAACTTACCACTTAAGCCTTGTTTTTGGCCTAAAAATATTATGAATCTACCCTCTTAAAATCAGAAATTCAGAGCACAGTCACATTTGTCTTCAAAGTGTCCACCCAAAGTGTCCACAGTGCTGTCTAACAGGTTCTTTCAGCATTTACAACAATTCATTGCCTGGTATATATCCATATTGCTCGGCTGCAGCTAATGTTGCATTCATTTTAACTTTGGACCTTGGAATTTCCATCTTACAAATTCCTGACCTGCAAGACTCATTTTCAGCCTCAAAAACCATTAAAAATGGCAAAAGTGAATACCCCATTAGATTGTGTTGAAGTCTAACAAGAATCTGCAGCAGAGTAATAACTTTGTTTTTTTTTTATCTCTAAAGCTAGCACTGAGGCTGTGTAAGGTGAAGATTATCATTTTAATATGGCCTAGGTTGAAAAAAATAATAATAAACATGTCCTTTAAAGGAATACTCCAACATTGTGGGCAAAATACCCTTTTTCTGACTTAGCTAAAGCTAAGGTGAAATGCAACCCACTGAATCAAACCAGAGGACGTACAGATGCAACAACAGTATCGAACATTATGTCTCGTCCTGGGTATGTTGGATAATGGGTATTTTGCTCAAAATGTTGGCGTATTTCTTTAATAATTACGATGAGTCATTATTGTGTCTATTCATCCATTCAGCTTGAGTTCATCCACTGACTAGGTCCATTAAAGCTCGACAAGCCCTACATGCCTTTACATGTCCTTATTTACCTTTCTTGGGGTTTCCAATCATGCTGTAACGAGGAAAACCTGGCAGACTTCTCTGGGGTCCCAGAAGGAGTCCATCTTTCACCCACTGTACAGCCCCCGAGGCCCGCAGCACCTCACACTTTAACACAGCTGTGCCTCCCATTCGCACAGTGAGGTTCCTGGGCTCGGTCCGAAAGGCCTGCTGGGCCTCTGCTCCTGGCGGTGTAAAAGGAGGAGGGGGAAGGAAAAGGATGGTGCAATGAGGTGGGTGGGTTGGAAGGGAATAGGTGGGATTCACATTACGGGTAAGAGAGTGATCTGACTTTTAAAGGAACTGGAAGGAGGAGAGCAGTGAGGACAGAGAGGACGACATAAACATACACCACAGGGATGCAGCCTCATGGTCTTTTGTCTGTGAAGGCACCCCATTGTGTCTGGCCACATTATTCATCCTGGCATATGTTTTATTGATGGGAAACTGGAGTGATACGGCCCTGCAAATGAGTCAATAAAGTAATTACTGTGAGTTAAATCCCCCCTCAGCCATGCAGATTGGGTATTGGGGGGTAGAGAGAAGAACGGTACATCTGAGACCTGGTTCACCTGCGGTTTTTCTTCACTGTCAATGTCCCACTACCTTATTCCTCTAGGGGAGAGTAATGATTATCACTTTAATCCCCCCTGTTTGTCATAGGTGGGCTTGGCCATCCTTCAAACTGGCTCTGCAGTGACATGCTGTGGTACACTGCACTTGTGGCAGGAATGTAACCTTGCAACAGACCACCCATGAACTTCTAGCACTGGGGCTAGGATTATAAGATAATTATACATAGGGGTTTGTGTGGATAAATTCCATCCAAGGAGCCAAATGCAATTGCTTAGACTAATTAGTACCTCACATCTAAGTGTGAATCTAGTTTAACAATGCCCCACAGAGAGGCCAGACTGATTCCATCAGGCTGTTTGAATCTTGACCTTCATTGAAGCAATGACCAAGTTGTTTGTGAAGTGCATGCTCTGTTGCGCCTGACAACATGAGTGAGAGGCACAGCTTTCAGATCAAGGCCGTACCAGTCACCTCACGTCAAATATGAAGGGCAAGATTGGCCATTATAGAGGATGCATACAAAAAACCCAAAACCAAAACACACAAGCAAATTTGCATACAGTTTACATAAATGAATACTCAACAGAGAGCTACAATGGCTGTTGAGGTACTACCATGGTATATAGTACTGAAACAATAAAAACTTCAAGCCATGGTAATACTGTAGAGCCAACATTTCATTTTGATTTCTTAACAGAGGGCTGAGGTAAGGCTTACTATCAGGATTGAACTGACATATTGATCTCCGCTGCTTATTCTCCAGAGCTTGAAGACCTTTGATTGGATAATGATAGCGTGTTACTTCCAGAAACTGCTAAACTTGCGCCCCTTCCTCTTCTGTACCATTCTTTCTGCAACTTGTCTGTTGGAAGCCCAACTGATTATGTAGAGGAACATGTAAGTAGTGTGCCCACTTAAAGTATTGGCAACCTCATATATCTAAAGGTGAGTCTACTGAAGAATGTGTACATTTGGAGATTAGCCCTGTGTTTTCCTGGTAAAGCACATGATCACAGAAAAATGTTAATGAAAAACATGAACCCTGCTTTAAGATAGCCATTGTAATTCCAAGTTCTTATGATTACATATAACATGCAAGGACATTTAAGTAACAGTAAGCAATATATTACTGTACTTCAGAGATTAGTACAAAGTATATATTTTGATAGACATATTTTCTTCTGCAAATTGAAATGTGATTATAAAAAATAGCAACAGTGCATACTTTATATATTTTTTTTATTTCATAACACTGACAAATTCCTTACCTAAGGCAAAAATTAAACTTCACAAGGTGTTTTGTCTTGCTATTTTGAGCTGAGAAATCTTGCATCTAAAATGAATCCAGGGTCATGCCATTGCTTTACATTTTATTCTAACAGAAAGTTATTGTGGTAATCATCATTGAGAGCAGCGCCAATTTAACCACATGATAATAGAACTGTGCAAACAATAGTGAATGGCATTTGTGTAATAATGTTTATATTATTTATTTGCTGTAGAAACTACTCAAAGCCAGGGTTGAAAGTTAGAGAAATGCACTTTCTCAGTCTATAGGAACTACCTTGAGCACATGAACAACACCATGCCTTTAATGTTGGTAAGAGCTACTCAGAGTCTAACAACTAGCAAACAACAGCCTTGTTAAAAATTTCACAGGCTACAGTTACATGCACAGGGTAACCTGGCTATTGGTCACACAGTCAAGGTAGACCTATTATACCATTTAAGTTGTTTACACAAACCACTGATACCGTGAGACTGAGTGAGCTTCGTGGCATGAATACACTGTTTGACAGAATGCTCCTCTCCAACTGAGATGCCCTATCTACAGGTAGAATGGTCCACCAGTAAACAAGTATGAAAGAGACACTCTTTCCCTTCTTTGCTTGAACAATAGGTTACATCTACTACAGGGGAATGAAAGGATGATCCCAGCAGTAATAGGGAGTACTTCTTGCCTCAATGGTTTTCGCTGACATCAAAATGTACGGGCAAAACTCACAACCAAAAGGAAAATGGGATTAATAACCCATTTAACACCCAAGTACACCAGATACAGGGTTTCTCATAATCAGAGCGCATTGGCCCTAACTGAGTTTTGACATTTGTGTGTGTCAGCCTAAACCAAGCTGGGTTCATATGGTCATGGAAAACCTGGAGAAGTCAGTGAATGTGAAAGTTATGGAGACCGATAACTTTATAAATGTTTTGGAAAAAGTCATGTAAAACTAAACAAAAGCAGCAGCAACTCTGTTAAAGATTGACTGACCAAAAAAGAAAAGTAACAGAGGGAGGAGCATTTGTGGAACCACTCACGAACCATTGAGCCATCATGCTTTAGGATTTTTGTGTGTGTTTATGTTTGTCTCAGTGTCGTGAAGAAAAATGAAAGTAGCACACACCTTTGGTCAAACCAATTGCAAATTGTGACTAGAAATAAAAAATGAAACACTAGGTGAAAGCTAGGTGTATAGCTGTTAACAGTTTCTTATAGAGGGGCTCATATGCAATACCTACAGTACATATACATACATGTAAATAGCCCATTTCATTTCAAATGTACAGGCTATATATTTCATATAAAAATTAAGATTGACTTTTACAATATAGACGTGTGTCTATGTAGGTATCTTTTCATCAAGGCAATACGGATAACATTTCTGGAGATGTCAGGTTCCTTGAGTTGAGAACATGCATGCAAACAGAAAATCTCATTAAGTCCTCAATGTCAAAGCAGTGTTCAGTCAAACGGACATGACTCGGAAGGCCAAAGCTATTGTAACGATAGCGCCATTGTGTGACATCTGATTTGCTTACCCCAGAGCGTAGACAACAGGAGTGGCGCAGAGGAGAAAATAATCCATGCTGACAACAAGTACATGTCAACTCTGACACCTGACCTTCAACAGTCCTGGAAGAAGAAAAGAAAAGAAGGAAAATCCACAAGCGTTTACTCCGTCTCCCCCTGCAAGATCGATAAGAGCAGGTATAAGATTACGGAGGTGATTTTTACACATATGGTTTTTGCAGTTAATGTCCCACAGTGTCAGGATCACTGCATGAAAATCTTGTGAATGAATTCCAGGCGCAGTTTGGACTTGAGACTGTAGGCCATTCTGTGGGTCTGTGCCCATTAAATCCTACTTTCACATCAAATACCCTTCCTTTGCCCTGGAAGAGCCGTCTGCGCATTTTAAGTCACTTTGTAATCACTTCAATTTATCTGCTGCTGCGGTGGAACAAATAATAGTGATTTACTTAATTGAAAACTAAATATTTTCTCATCTGAATAGACAAAATGAATTGAAGGCAACAGCTCTTTGAGGCATCTCCCCTCAGTCGATTAGTTGCACTCGAACAGGCTTTGATAAGAATTAACTCACACTCAATTATTTCTTGCTCTCAAAAAACATTTGTGTATTTCAGAGCCCCCAACATACACTTTGAACACACAAGGGCAATTGCTTCTCTCTTCAATCACTAAGAATTTTTTTCTTTTATTCATAGATATAAAGTACTATCTTCTCTGTTTCTTTTTTTTATGCTTCCCAGGCACAATCATACACACAAAAGCAGTTTACTATGCTTAATAACACTATGCTTATCATTTCCATTTGACCATCTCCAAATCAAAAACACCTGATTTCTTTTGTTTCTCCCATAAAAAAAAAAGCCAAAAGAACTTCCCATCTGCTTTTAGTGGTCAGAGCTCAACCTGTGGGCCCTTAATGTGAAGGAGAGAAGTGATTGGTCAACAAAGAAAGGCTGCTGCGAGACACATGAGTCAGCATTTTCTTTGGGACCCTTAACGAGAGCAGACACAGCCGGCATGACCTCCCCACACTACCATTACCTAGTCAAACACCCACCTTAATTGTTAAAAAATACTTCCAGCTGCAAGAATACTAATTTACTGGCTCTTGTTCTTATGTTATTGTATTGCAAACTTTGACAGGTTTATATATGATTTGTGAAACAGCTATAATATTTTATTTGTCCATTAAAAGATTAAATGACAATTTAATTTGCCCTCAAAGGTGACAGATGAGACACTTTGATCCCAAGGAAAACCTACTTTTCTCTACAGCCGCTCTCACTGCCCCAAGATTTTTTTTTTTTTTTTTTTTTACCTTGTCCGTCACCAACTTTTTGCAAATGCAAATTAGAAAGTTTGATTTGAAATTTGATTCACTCTCAGAGACAAGCCTGCCACTCTCCCCGCAAGGGCATTAGAGGCAGCTGAACCATTCAGCGTGACCCCGACAGGTAGATTTTTAATGGCTTCTTTCATAACATCATCAAACGACTCAATACACTCAATCCTGGACCAATTTGACGCGAAACCCCATGAAATCAGCCAATGTGCAGAAAATGAAGTTTCAACCTCCATGCAGCCATGCAATTCAGATGTGGTCCTACATCTTAATACCAGCCTAACCTCCTACCCATCTCACTAGTTGCCTGTGGGTTCAATTACTGCAGCTTATAGAAGCTACGTTGTGAACCCATTACTGCTCTTACACTGAACTACTCATAGAAGGGCTCTCCAAAAGATGCAGATTAGATTATCAACAGTACCTAATCACATCCAAATCATTAATTGTGCATAAAATATGGCATTCCTTTGGCAGTCTGATTAGTAGTGCCTTTCTGGGTGTGCTAAGCGTAGACAGAGCTCAGACCTCAGTCAAGCACAGGCAAGCGACATCACTGTAATTCAGCAGTAGCTTGACAATATGCACGTCCAGTATGACTCCAAGTCATTCACAGAAACCAAACTATCTTTTGTGTACTTTGTGTCTCTGTCTCTGCCCTCTTGAGCTCAAAGTCTTCAAGTTTACAGGATTGCTCTAACTCCATTGTGCTTGAGAACAATTCAGACACACACACACACACACACACACACACACACACACACACACACACACACACACTCTCTCCCCAGGAGAAAGTTGAGAGACAGCAAGGAGCTGTCTTTCAACCTCCACAAACTCCTGCTCATCTGTCTGCCAAGGTTGCACACACACACACAGACAGAGAGAGAGAGAGAGAGAGAGAGAGAGAGAAAGAGAGAGAGAGAGACAAAGAGGGAGAGAGAAGAGGGAGAGAGAGAGAGACAGACACATAGAGAGGAGTGCACATCTTTCTAAAAAGCCACGAATCTTTGAATAGGTGTGCAGATTTGCATGAGAGAAAGAGAGCTGCGCGTACCTGTTGAGTGACGCCAAGGCTCAGGAGCGTCTTTTTGTCTTCCTGATCTACAGATGGCTCTCTGAACACAAGTGAGCTACGGAGATGTTAAAGAATGCCAGTGGGACTCCCCCTTCTCTCACTCCTTATTCTAAGAAAAACAGATAGAGGGAGAGAGAGAGAGAGAGAGAGAGAGAGAGTGAGGCATTGAGAAAGAATGAAGATGGGAGAGGCCAAGAGAGAGGGTGGATGTTGGTGGTTGGATGGTGGGGGGGTCACCTGAAAAGGAGATAAACAACAGAGATAAATGATAGGAATCACCAGCGTCAGGACAACCTGAAAGATTCTGTGAAATCTCTGTAGTTTTAAAACAACGGCAAAAGTCAACAGCCCCCAAAAGAGATGAGGGACACCCCCTATTAGAAGGAGAAAGCTTTGGCTGTCCCATGTCATGCTATCAGATACTACCCAAATTTGTGAGAGAATGTATATACTGTTGCAGATTAATCTCCACACTGGCGGTTTGGTGGAAAGGAAGTCTTAATCTGCCATAACTGGTGGGGCTTTCTCCTGCTATGCAGAATACACAAGAGATCCCATTCGTTTATCGATTTGTCTGTCTTTTGCCACACCCTTAGTTGGAGCGAGCGTCTCCCCTTCCTCTGATTTTCTTATAAATCAAGATTGTTGGTAGCAAATGCCCCATTACCAAAAATAAATCAGATAAACTGCAAAATGATGTGGGCTTATCAGCTGTGACTGGTTTGCCCATCCTTGCCGGTTTTTAGATATTTCCAGCAAGTTTGCACATGCTCTGATCATCTGTTACCCTAACCCAGTTGATGTAAGTTCGACTTTTGTCTTTGCCTGCTCATTTGGTAGCATCGCCTGTTGGACTGACCCCTGTGAATGACCCTTTGCCTAATCATGTCTGTGCACTGTCCATCAGCTTTGAAATTATTCTTGCCTGGGTCTGCATCTCAGTCCTGCCTTGTGTATGCCACTATGTGAGTGGGACTCATTGTGTTTTGTATTGCAAGGTTGGAAGGCCTTCACTTGCCTTTACTTCTCTATAGAGAGAAACATCGCTTTGTATTCATTTAAAGGTGCAGTCTTTTAATAAGCTGCCATCATGCATTTCATCGCTTTTAACACTAAATGAACATAGTGGTCATACTTGTTCACAACACTACATTACATTAGATTCTCCTTACATGAAAACAGAATTAGAGGAGTCTTTGTTTTCTTTTCTTTTTTAGTATGCATCCAATGAATGGAATAAACTGCAGTTTATTTTACCTATTTAAATAAAGAAGATAATCATAAAAGAAGAAGAAGAAGAAGAAGAAGAAGAAGAAGAAGAAGAAGAAGAAGAATACTGCAGTTGGTGGAATATTGGTGGAATACTGACCAGAAAATACTGTCTGCAGAAATGCATGGGAGGCAAGGGAAAGGTGGAAGGCTACAGACCAGCTCTAAAACTGGCCAGTCATAGTCCAGCAACCAGACAGAACCAGCTGTCCCAATCTGGCAAAATTATATATAAAAAGTATTGTTTTTGAGATTTGGGACTATTAGCATTTATGAGCTTTGGAAGCCATATCAGGCCCATACTGTGTTCCAGGCTGTGTCAGTTTAGGACACAGCCTAGGACAAAAAATAATATACCCATGAATGAGTGGCACAACTAAATACCATTGTTGTTGTGACTACATGGTCCCTTTTCTTTCTTTCAGAAGTCATCAAATTGAGTTTCTTGACAGACAAACACAACTCCTCCCACCCCACCTCCTTTCTGAGTGAGACCCCCAAGATTTGGGACTGAATTTACATGCAATGCACCTGCATCCCATGCAAACAAGAAAGTCAGTTTCCATAATTGGGGGATAAAAGATAAAGTGGAATAACACAGGTATAGATTTGTGGTGTAGAAACTTGATGATTGGGCCCTTAACACGCACATGTCCAGGAAAAGATATAAGGAAACTGACTCAAAAAACCTAATAGACACACACTGTAAACTTTCTGTTTTACATAGAAACCCGAAACAGGGAAACCTAGCCCCCCAACCCACCACCACCACCACCTTTTTGACGCTCACATCTTGTGTCGTAGTATAATTGAATTATAACTAGAAAGACTGGCAGGATTTTCCTGAACCAGAAAGAGCAGAGCAATGTGTGTGGCTTATCTCTGTTGAGTATGAAGGGATCCCATTATTTTGTATTGCACCGCGCTGACTTGGAGGGAGCAGCGCAGCCCTCAAAAATACAGATGCAACATGGATGTCTTCACAGCTGCTAGTCTGTAACATTTATGCTCATACATAATAAATGGAAGCGAGAGTATCCACATAACTATATTTCCTATACTGAATACTCCTGGGGTGATCTGCTCCACTGCAGAGATGGAGACGGAGACCGGCCAAAGAATTCACTTTCAAAAGAGGAATAGTTGATTTCTTGCTGAATATTGCCTTTTTTTTTTAAACCCTTTTGTCAATTATATACTTCCAACTGAATGGTGGCTGGAGAATACAGCATTTGCTCAGTGAAACATATTGGAAGGTTTTCTGGCAAAAAAAAATCAAAGGTCATGTTTATTTTCCTCATACATGTATTTTTCATTTGATCTTCACACAGCCCACACTGTGCTGGAACTGTGTGTTGACTCAGTAGAAGCTATTTGTACAATATAAGTACTTTAGTGACTATACTGATTGTGTCAGTCCCTCTACCACAGATTCAGCCATGCAGTAATGATAGACCAGTACACATACTGTCTACGAGAATAGTGCTAATCAGCTCCCACACATAATACCGCAGGCAATAAAGATTGAGGGTAATGACATACACCGTTATAGTGCCAGGATTCAAAGAATGTAACCTTGTGTCGTGCATCGTCTATGTGTGCCAAAGTCCGGTATCTATTGTGTGAATGTCTTTGTTTGTGTGTGTGTGGGTGGGTGTGTGGCCCAGATGTTAGCAGCTGGGCTGTGTAGTTGGAGCTGGCCCCACAGACAGCCATTAAGCCCAGCAGCCCAGGGCTGGAAGGTTAATTCCCCCGTCTGGAGGCGCATGGAGGTGGGAGGCAGAGAGAAAGCAGGGAGGAGGAGGAGGAGGAGGAACAGAATGGGGGGGAGGCAATGGGAGGCGAGGGGGCTGTGAAGCTCAGCACTCAGTTCACACAAACAGCAGTGTCAGCAACATGGCCAACAGTGGAGCTGCTCCACTGCCAGACAAGGGGAGAGAGCTGGGCCTGACAGAGAGATGGAGAGAGGGGAGGGAGCATGAGGAGAGATGGACAGAGGACTTGGAGATGAATGGTGAGAGTGGAAATGCAGGGAAGAGGAGGAAAATACAGTGGGAGGGTGAAAAGAATTCATGTCAGAGGCTGGACAGGCAGAGGCGGAGATGAAGGGGACAAGAACGAGCAAGGTAATGGAGCGAGAGAAAGGAATGGAGGAAGGAGACAGAAAGATACTGTAAAATGGGCTGTGGAATGATGAATAGAAGACGAGGGAGGAGTGGGGTGAAGAGGGGGGAGATGGGAAGGCCGAGGGGGGCCTAAGGAAGGCTGACATGAAGAGTTGTTTTGAAAACCAACAGGAAGTCTACTGACTCAGACCGGTGCAGCAGGGAAACCAAGGAGGAAGATTAATCAAAGAAAGCAATAAGCACTGCAGTGAAACAGCAACACAATATGAGGAAGTGGGAAAGACAGGACCACGTCCAGGAGACTGCAACAAAAAAAGTGAAGCATGGCGAGACGTACTTAGATTGTGCGTGAGTTCCTGTGCATGTGTGACTGTGTGTGTGTGTGTGTGTGTGTGTGTGTTTTAAGAGGAAGGCGTGGGAGCATTGAATCAGTTGGACTGCTGTCAGTGATGCGGCAGCTTAGAGTGTGCCACTTGTCAAAAAAAAAAAGTTTAATTATGAAATGCAAATGACAGCTTGGGGTTAGTAGCATACAGCCTAGAGAGACACAGAGATGCTCAATGTCCAATATGTGATCCACACCAAAAAGAGGATTTAACTCCTTCAGTACCCACACTTCTTAGGAGGAGACTTATTTAATGAAATCGGGCCTCAGTAACCCTTCTAGGATTCTAGGGGCTTTGACAAAGGCCCTCTGAATTGTCTTTGTGCACTCGGCTTGAGAGTATTACATCCACACTCTGAGCCCAGGCATTAACTACAGCCATCCGACCTGATGATCTGATTGGTGCTCTGACTTCTGTTGCCTGCCACAGTACAGCTGCCATATCAGTGATGCTTCTGTGTTCTAAATCTGTAGACAAGGTCAACATGTTTTTTTTTTCCCCTGGCCAATCTGGCTCTCTCAGTTGACCACTGGAGAAGGAGCTGTAATGGGCGGGCACAGACTGACAGCACGCAACACCAGAAATGAGGAGCGACATCACTAAAATGACAATAGCAAACAGAGATAAGAGGACTTTCATGAGTCTGACAGCGTAGATAGTTGCTTAATCCCCCCTCAGCAACACTCTCCTCAAACGTGTGTTGTCGTGATGGAGTCTGAGTGAGGATGTGAACCTCATCCTGGCAGCGGCAAGTTTGCGAGAAGTAATTCTCAGGGTGGTTTGCCGTGGCTGGGGTGACCCACAGACCAAGTGATGCATGTGAAAGGACATGTATCAGGGTTAAGAGGGATTTGGACAAACCCAATTAAACAGCAACACTCCCTCCGTGATTCTCTCTTTGTTGTCCCCCCACTATTCCAATTCCTGTTTGTGTGTGCATGTTGGCAGCTACATGCGTGTGTGTGTGTGTATCTGTGTTTGTGTGTGTTAGGACGTGGAGGGGTTGAGACAACCAGCTGTGGTGTCCAGATTGGGGAAGGATTATTCCCCAAATCTGCTCCATTTACCTCAACTGCCTAACAAGCTCCTACATAGCCATATTAATTCAATGATATTGCGCCTCTGATTTCCTGTGCAGAGCTGTAAATAACAAACACCACGTTGTTGACCAATCAGAGGGAAGGACATGGATTTGCCCTTTGCTCCTCTACAGAGCCTGTGGATAAGGTTTTTATGCAGACCTGAATCTAGGTAGAGCAAGAGGATTACTATGGTAACACACAAGTCAGAGCAGCTAAGCCAGTGAGAGAGGATCTATACTAGGAAAACACTTCATCAGACTAATAAGCAAATAACATTAGGGAGAGGGCTGTAACTGATGATGGTGTAATACTAATTCCATCACAGCGATATTGATTCCTGTGTATCACTGAGTGGCTGCTGGGCCACAGATCACACTCAGCCCAGGAAATACCTAAAAAGTGTTCAAGTGAGAGGCCACTTTGAGGAAGTGAAACTCTTATTCTAATAGATTCCTGTGTGATGTCATGAGGTCAGAGGCTGGGCGGGATCGCTGAAACAATATTATTAGGTCACGGAGAGAAGAGGAGCAGGGTCAGATAATAAGTCTCAATCCAGCTGAGTGAAAATGCATGGGAGGGAAAGTGCTGACGCCTCCCTCTCCTTCTCATCCAATTCCCAGCGCTTACTCTACTCTACTGATATTCATGCCGAGCTGTCCGTCCACGGCCCACAAACTTTAACGCTCAACGTCTCCGCCGCCCCATCTATCACCTCACTACAGTGATGGACGAATGGAGGGAAAAGGAGGGAACAGAGGGAGGGTGGAGAGATGGGGGACAATATTGAAATTTGAGGTCAGAGAAGACAATTGTTGTACCCAGTCTTGTGTGTCCCATTCACTTATTCATTGCCATTTCTCACCCACGTACAACACACACGCACACACAAAGACACACAGACACACACAGCCTACCAGAGCCTCCTATCACAGGCACTTCAATATAAAGATACACAGAGCTGAGGCAATAACCTGATCCTGGTGAGAGATGTTATAGGCTTTGACAGGCGGGGCTGAGCCACACAGCCCAGGCTGTTCTCCCAGTGTCACTAACAAAACAGAAGGATTAGAGGATGAAACTGAGCTAAATCCAGGCGAGCTAAAAATTGGGGCAGAAACAAGGCATGGACAGAAACAATATTGAATGGATCCAAAAGGAGCCTTCAACAAAAGCCATTAAGCAGTAAAATGCCACTTTAATAACAAAAGCTTAGTCTTCTATTATTTATGTTCTGCCTTCCCCAAAAATACACTCACACACACACACACACACACACACACACACACACACACACACAATTTTACTTCTGTCTTCTAGGTGGGCCTTCCAGTGATTAGATTCGTTCCCCAAACCACACATCTCCATATTACATGCCTAACTTTTCCATGTCCTAGACCTAATCTAACACTTGTGTGCAAAACCTACATACATGTGAACACTCTGCTCATCAATACGAGTTGTCAAGTCACACTTCCCATCCCCTACACATGGCATGAACGCAGGAACAATTACAATCTTATCCAGCATGACCAGTCATCCCCAGATCTGCCTGCGAATCTCCTCATTCACCAACAGTGTTAGTATTATCAGCAATTCTTACCTTGAGAATTTTTGTTGTAGGTGGCACAGTGGCTTGGTGGGTATTGGCTTCACAACAAGAAGGGTTTGTTGGTTATTTTTTTTGCATTTTTTTTTGCATTTTCTCCTCTTCTCCAGCTGCTCCAGTTTCATCCCATGGCCCAAAGACATTAAATTGGCATAGCCAGCTTATCTCACAGGTTCACTTCTTTTGACTCGCAAAACCATCTGGACACAATCCAACCGAAGCATTTCTGAAAGCCACAAAATGGCCAGACCGATCAGCCCCCGGCCATCAGCACAGGTGATGATGACAACAAGAAGTTACAGTACACTGAACCGGAAAACAGAAATACCAGGACATCAACATAGATTGCTCACTTAATCATCAGTGCTGCTGTTTGTTTGCCCTCAGCATTGTCATACTATGTCTGTGGTTGAAAACAAAATCGTGGAAGACTTGCTTAATATTAATCTTTAAGTGATGCAGACAACCATGTAAAAAATGAAGACACTCTGTCTTCAAATGCAGCAAAATTATTATTTATTCTTTGCAACTGAGCAGCCCAACATGTATCGACGCTCAGTCTTCTCGAGGGTCTGCAAACCAACCACGTCTGTTGTTGGCTTGTGTAATTGAATGGGGTAGCTAAAGATAGGTGGTTGATGAAATCTGCTACATATTTTTGTAAACTTGTTGCTGCCACCCCTTTTTTCCAAACAGCATGAACCCAACAGTGCCCAGACTCTGTTTTGTGAAGTGAACCGCTGAAACGAAATCACTGTATGGCTGGTGCCAGGCTGGAAAGATTGTCAGGTCAGGTGAACTTAAGATTTGCCCATAGGTTTGAATGTGTGTGTGGGTGTCTGCGTGTTAACCTTGTGATGGACTAGCAACCCTTCCAGGGTGTTTACTAGCCTTCCACAAAATATGCATGCTGGGAAAGGCTCTAGCCTGCAAGATGCCAAATAAAAATAAGCAGGTATGGAGGAGAACTTTATCCTGCATTTGTATCAATGGACGTCAAGTAACGTTTTTATCAGAGTGATTCAGTGATTTCAATCTTCCAATTTGTTAAAAAAAAAAAAAAAAAAAATCTGGTCATCTTAAACTTAACCATAAACTGTAGACCAATCATTTAACTAGACCGTTGAAGAAGTCATGATCAGCCAAAATGACCCACTTACCGTGTTGTGTAAGTGTAAAACTGAATGTGGTTCTCACAAAGATAGAGGTACAGCACGCACACACACAATCAGGCTGAAATACACCTCTGCCAACAGATGGGTTTATGGCTTTGTTGAGGTGGAGTTTGCCATCATGCCTATCCCATTTTCACAAAATCCACTTTAATTAACATATCAGAGCTCCAAACGAGGCTAAACCTCTCTGCGGACTGTAATCTGCCCAGTTTGAACTGACCAACCATAAAGCCTGCAACATAAGGCTCGCCAATAGAAACACAAAGATAATCCAGTTATACCTGCTCTTACAGCGGACAGCCAAAACCACTGATCAAACAATCCTGCCTCTGAAGTGCCGCAGCTTGCTTTTGGATCTTACCAAAGTGTTTTGATTTATTTTTATCATGTAACTCAATCTGACAGAATTCACCAAGTCATTTTAGCCACACTCTCTGGCATGTGCTCCACTTCAGCAATAAGAGGCTTAAATATATGGACCAGTGGTGGCTCAGAGAGCATGTGCCTTTCTTTTATTTTTCCCTCGTGCCCTCCATCACTTCATTCCCGCCCATGCAACTTCCTCCCACCCTATTTCTCTCTCCTAATCATCTAACCCCAGATTGCCCCTCCATCTACAACACTTCATCCCTCATAAAACCTATTTATTTCCATTCTTTCAAGTTTATTCCCAAAACATAGGACCTCCCCTTCTTCTACCACTCCCTTTCTGAATATCTAATTCCTCTCTGAAAGTGTCCGGGTGACTGAGGTTCCCCCCACCTGCAGACTCACAACCCCCAGCGGACTGCTAGGGAAAGTTGCACAGGCCAACAGATGGAGACTATTGTGTAAAGCAGGGTGTGGGGTAGAGAGTGGTGGCAGAGCTGCAGAAAGACATCACTGTAGGGAGTCAGATGCATGGGTGTTTGTGTGTGTGTGTGTGTGTGAGTGTGCATGTGTGTGTGCATGTGCATGGATGTGCGTGCATGTGTATTTATGTGTGTGTTTGTGTGCACGTGTCTTTGCATGTGCCAATCCAAGAGTCTGTGTATGTGTGCACTTGCGCCTTTGTCTAAGTATGTGTGTGTGTGTGTGTGTGTGTGTGTGTGTGTGTGTGTGTGCGCGTGGGGGGTATGGGGGTGGAGCAGAGTGGTTTAACACAAGATGTTTGAAATCTGTTGGCCTGACTGAGTGTCAGAGGACTGGTTGGTTAATAGAGTCTCCTGGAATGTCCTCTCCTGCAGTTTTAATGAACCCCAAGCCAAAAGGCCTAATGAAGCGTGATCCGTTTGCCAAAACAGTCCCTTAGCATGACCCCCCCCACCCCACCACTCCCATGCCACTGGAGGGGGGGATCTCCATGGTGACCAGCCTAAAGAGTCCACCGGGCTGAAGATGTCAAAGGGACAAAAGAGAAGGCTGCAGCAACTGAGTTATACAGAGAAGCCAGCAGTTAAGACAAAGGACGTCATGTGCCTGCGTATGTTTTTAAAGATGGGGGTGGTTTTGAGATTTTAAATTTTGCATATTCCCTCTGCTCTTTGTTATTTTGACAAAAAAGGCCAGTTAGCAGAAAGCTGGTGTTTTCTGGCCAAGAAAACATTTTTCTTAA